>VMBQ01007093.1:0-30332 GCA_007657795.1 Dreissena rostriformis | reverse complement strand
CAGAGTGACGATTTACAGAAAACGATGTAGCTACCGATGTTCTTAAGATTGAAAATATGTGTCGTGTTCTGAGAAAACTGGGCAAAATGCTTGTGCGTAAATTGTCATCCCAGATTAGCCTGTGCAGTCCGCACAGGCTAATCAGGGACGACAATTTCCGCTTTTTTTGGATTTTTTCGTTTAAATGATGTCTCTTCTTAGCGAAAATCCAGTTTAGGCGGAAAGTGTCATCCCGGATTAGCCTGTGCGGACTGCACAGGCTAATCTGGGATGACACTTTACGCACAAGCATTTTGCCCTATTTCTCAGAACACGCCACATATGTTTCCACAAGTCAACATTACAATTTCCTGCAAATGATCTCGAGTCAAAATCAAGTCATTTCAAATTTCTGAGCATCTCAACCAGAAAATCTGTTTCAAATTAGATCACCGGCATAGAATTACTACCTTTGACTACTATGACTATCATATACCTGCAGTAACTCAATCATTATGTCACCTTCTTTCAAGAACTCAAGTGCAGTCCCGGATTACCCATTAGGCAGAGTAGGCAACTGCATATGGGCCTCGCGACTTTGAGGGGCCCCATGAAACCGTGACAAAATAAAAAAAATACTACTGTGATTGTTTTTTTAAATTCTGAATCCAATTAATGTTGTATTGGCATTACAGTATTGCGACAGTTTATACCTATAAAAAGGACATTGTCACATTTAATGCCTTGTCTGCCATGGCACTGGTAGGCTAATTTAAACAAGTGAAATCGACTGGGCACTGGCGTTCTATTAGGCACTAGGCCGACTTGGGGCGTGGGACCCGAAGGTTTCAAGACAATGCCTATGGGCCTCCATGGTGCTTATCTGGCACTGCTCAAGTGCAAATATTTTGCACAGGCAGAATTTGAGTAATTGAACGCAGAAGACAAAAATTTGAACATTTTTAAATTCCTAATCTTAGAAAGTTAAGCATACTCACTTTGCTGGGACTGTAGAATCACTACAGGGTCAACACAGAATCCCAAGAAGGCGTGGTAGAAATCCACAACCTCCTGTATGGGCCGAGACTTCACTGCATTCTTGATGTAGCTGCTAAACATAGGGGAGTTAACTCTCTGAAGCCTCAGTAAGCAGTTGTGTCCCTTCTGTCGCAACAGGTCCCCGTGCCGACCCCGTAGACCGTCTCCACAACCATGCGGACACCCAAGGGACTTGTATATGCTGTAAAACATAGCAATTACTATGGAATAACTTAAAGCCCCATACTCTCAAAATCAAAGAATATTTCGTAAAATAAAGTTAACCAATAAAAAATCAATGTTCTTTATACATGTAGCAATATTTCAATGCTAGATGTGGTCTGGTAACACAGATTTAACAAGATACAAAATGATCTTTTCCTGTTTTTTTGTGGGACAATATATTCAACACAGGTTCATATACTCTGTTTGTGTTTGTGTGTTGTATGAATATATATCGTTACGGGAAATAAAAATGGAATATATTGTACAACACAAAATAAAAACAAGTATTAAGTATTTTGTTTCTCGTTAAATCTATGTTAACCAGATCACATCTAGCGTTAGAATTTCGGCTATTGCTATAAGGAACACTGATTGTTTATGGGTTAATTTTAATTAACAAACATTTTACGAAATATTCATTGATTTTGAGTTTTAATGGGGCTCTAATTCACACTTCATGAATTTTGTGTATTTAGGACTGCGGTCATATATGCACAGGCTTAAATTGACCTACCTCTGATTTCAAAGAGTCATTTGTATAAAATGTTAAATATTCACGGTGGTAATACATTTCACACAATGGTAGGGGAGAGTAAAGGTGCAAAAATTTAAAGCTCCACATAAGCCTTTAAGAGTTGGCTTAAGAAATAAAATGAAGTAGTTTAAGATGCCGAGAAGAACACCGCGATCTTAAAATGAACAAATTCTGTATCTTTATCTTTTATCTTTATCTTTTAAATGTAAAAATTAAAATACTGCTTAATGATCAGAGGCTTTGGCCATTCTCTTCTTCACAAATCAACACACACGCAAAGTACCACAACTATTTGCTGAAGATAAGTTTCACACAAAAGACTTAAAGAAAGAAAGATTTAAAGGGACTTGTTCTCAGATTTTGGCATGTTTTGAAATTTGTCATTAAATGCTTTAAATTTATAAATGTTAACATCAAACTAAAAAGCTCCATTTTTAAAAACGAATAAAATTAAAGTTAAACAAACAAGAGATGTGTTTGTAAGAAACACAATGCCCCCTACTGCGCCACTTTGAAATAAAATATCTATTTATCATTTGGCAGGTATAGAAATTATCTCCCTTTAAAGCTTGTTACTTCCATTAGATTTTGTTTTTTGACCTTTGACCATGAAGGATGACCTTGACCTTTCACCACTCAAATGTGCAGCTCCATGAGATACACATGCATGCCAAATATCAAGTTGCTATCTTCAATATTGGGAAAGTTATGGCCAATGTTAAAGTTTTCGCACGGATGCACTGACTGATGGACTGACAGTTCAACTGCTATATGCCACCCTACCGGGGGCATAAAATGTTATCCACAGATGTACACGAATCACTGACCCTTGGAGTAAAAGTCTATCGTTAAAACCACTCAGCCATCCATGCTGTTATAGTTCAAGGGATATTTAAAACTTTTTATAAACAATCAAGGTAGTGTCACAAAATATAACGATAACAACTCTCCAAATAATTCTATTGATTCGCGTTTGTAACGCTTTAGAATTTTCAGGTTTTAAAAACGTCAAAAGATGCATATAATGGATATTTTTTAGCATTGAAAATCTTCAGTATTATTGTTTCCTCACAAATAAAATAACTACAAACAAATCTGAAAAAAAATAAAAAAAATTGTCAATTCACCAAACCGTGAACAGGTCCCTTTAAAACAAATGAGTGCATATTAAAATGTACCAAGTAGCACACTTTTGTAGGCCTTTCCAAATACAACAAGCAAATTCGTTCAATTGATATCCCCCCCACATACATTTTGTTGATGGATGGGTGCAAATCAGACGGACGGACTGACAGACGGACAACGCCAATTCTATTTCCATCCCCTTTAGCGGGGGATAACAATTCTATTTCCATCCCCTTTAGCGGGGGATAAAAATATACCTGATCAGACTATCCATGGCCAAATTGAAGGCTTTGATCTCGTTCTTTCCCGTGTCAGTAGTCACGCTCTGTTCGTCTTCCGGCAGTTTCTCGTTTGTGGTTGATTTGTCCGCGTCCTGTTTACGCTCCACGATATCCAGGTCAAGAAGGCATGACAGAATGTTCAGGGCCACTTCACAGATGTTGTCCCCGCTCTGATTCTTCGTCACAAAATGGATGGCCTGGAAATAACATTTTGAAATTGAGCCGCGCTCTAGGAAAACAGGGCTTAATGCATATGCATAAATGGTTGTCCCAGACTAGGGTGTGCAGTCCGGGACAGGGACGACACTTTCCGGTCTTATGGAATTTTTCGTTTAAAGGAAGTCTCTTTAAACCAAAAATCCCGTTTATAAGAAAAGTGTCATCCCTGATAAGCCTGTTCATACTGCACAGGCTAATCTGTATATTAATATTAGGAATAAAATACATTCAGCGTCATGTCAGCACGGATGGTCGAGTGGTCTAAGCGCTACACTTTTACTCTTGGTTTGAGCTCAGGTGTGGAATACTATTTTTTCTTTCTTTTATTTTATTTGTGTTGTAAACTGGAACTCTTTTAGTTTTGATGTTAACATTAATCAATTTAGAGCATTTAATGACAAACTTCAAAACATGCCAAAATCTGTGAAAAGGTCCCTTTAAAGTCTGAGTGCAGGTGTAGTGGTAGTGTTTCCAAAGTTCACAAAGAATCCTGGGCAAGGCAATTTTGTTCAACCTTTTTTTCCCACTTTTATAATTATTTCAGTACGTTGAAATACTTTTTTTAAATACTTAAATCTGTGAACAAGTCCCTTTAACTGAATACATGTAATCAAATTTCCCCCTATTTTCAGAAAATGGTTTATTCCCATATTTTCAGCAAAATGTTATATGCAATCTAATTTAACCCTATTTTCAGAAAATGGTGTATGCATCTCTTATCAGAAAACATGTTAACATGTATACAAGATATTTCCGTTTCTTGATTATCAACTTCCTACTTGCGTGTGCATTTGAAGTGGGTTGTAGGCTTTAACAGTGAACATAAAACCTTTAACAGTTTGAAGTTCTGCACAATGTTAATTATACTAACTGCAAACTGTGTGTGTCTTTATTCAAAACATTCTGGTTTTGATAACATTAATTGTATTTTTTAAAAAGATTTAAAATAATTGTGTACAGACAACTTTTTAATAAGAGGACAGTTCACAATACCTATTGAAAATGGCAACATCGGTAGATGCAGTTCATAAAAGTTTAGACTTAGTAAAGGACTATTCGTGTAGCGCTTGCCAAAGTAAAAATATTAAAGAAAGTGCTGATTTTTTCTGTGAGACATGTTTGAAGTGTTTTTGCAAAAAATGCCTTTATTATCATGATCAAATATATGTAAACCATCTAACATATGGAAGAGGAGAAACAAATAATTGGCCTCAAGCAGAGAAAATTGTGGATTTGTTTCTGAAATGTGATATTCACAAGAAGACACTAAAAATGTTCTGCCAGGACCACAGTCAGCTGTGCTGCTCTGATTGTGTTTTACTGAATCACAGGTAAGTGACACTTGGTCATAAAGTCACATGTAGTTGAAAGTGATCACAATTATAACAACTCTGGCGCTCACCTGAGAGCTAAAGCAAAAAAACTCTTCTCAGAAGATGGAATACAGAATAATAAAAATACTTTGTGAAACATAAATGTTAAATTTCTAGGAACATTTTTAATTTCGAATTCGGCTGAGATATCATAAGAACAAATATTCTGAAAAGTTTCAGGAAGATGTGAGCTTTTTAAAGTTAACAAGATTTTCTTTAATTTGACAAAATGACCTAGGTTTTACCTCACATGACCCAGTTTCAAACTCAGCGGAAATATCATAAGGACAATTGTAAAGACCAAGTTTCATGAAGATTGGACAATTAATGTGGCTTCTTGATTATTAACAAGGTAAATGTTGACGCCGCACGGCAGGCAAAAGGCGATCATAATTAAAGCTTAAAGGGACTTGTTCACAGATTTTGGCATGTTTTGAAGTTTGTCATTAAATGCTTTAAATTGATAAATATAAACATCACAACTATATAAAGAGCTACAATATAAAAACAAGAATAAAAGTTTTTAAAAAAGAGAAATAAAAGGTAACCACACCAGGGCTAGAACCACTGAGCCATGGAGTAAAAGCCAAGCGCCGAAACCACTCAGCCATTCGTCTTCACATGTGTATGTGTGAAATTCAGAGTTTATGTTCGGGTCGTCGTTGAGTCTTTATGTGCGGACCTGACCATCCGTCTTCACATGGGTTGACATTTATTTTATACATAACTATCTACATGTNGACTTGTTCACAGATTTTGGCATGTTTTGAAGTTTGTCATTAAATGCTTTAAATTGATAAATATAAACATCACAACTATATAAAGAGCTACAATATAAAAACAAGAATAAAAGTTTTTAAAAAAGAGAAAAAAAAGGTAACCACACCAGGGCTAGAACCACTGAGCCATGGAGTAAAAGCCAAGCGCCGAAACCACTCAGCCATTCGTCTTCACATGTGTATGTGTGCAATTCAGAGGGTCGTCGTTGAGTCTTTATGTGCGGACCTGACCATCCGTCTTCACATGGGTTGCCATTTATTTTATACATAACTATCCACATGTTGTTACAAAATATAAAGATAACACAAGAAATCGATATATTTAGATCGTTTCGCGTCTGAGACGCTTTAAAATTTTATCAATTTCTAACAATGATTTTTTGTAAACAAAAGTGTATTTTCAGTATAAGTCTGGGGCATTAGTGTTATTACGCACACTGATGTACATTGTTCATTTATTTTTTGAATCTGTGTGACAAAAAGTTGAAAAATTGTCATTTTGATAAACTGTGAACAAGTCCCTTTAAAAGTAGGATGTTATCAATTGCATCAATCAAATATCTTAATTATGTTACAGTTTCATAGTTCAGTTGCTTATAGCATTTTAAGAGTTGCTCTAAACAATCTTAAATCGTTGAAAGTATAATATTTGATGTCAAGATAACAAAATGGGGCATATATTGTTTGCAATGGAGAATCTTTAACTGATAATGGTTTTCTTCACTGATTGGAGACTACTCTAGACTTAATTAGACTCAAAATGTTTGTAAATACACACCCTGCTTTGTAATATTATCAATCTGACCCTTTGTTTTCTTTCATCTAGATATTTTATATGTCAACTTGATAATTATAATTGTTATTGCTATTTCAGACAGTGTACCAATCTGGATTTAATTTCTGAATCAGTCAAAAAGTTGTCAGTAGATATGCAGCAGCTGTCAAACAAATTTCAAACTATTTTTGCTGAACTTAATAATTTTAAGAGAACACAAGAGGCTAGCATTCTATCGGTGGAGGGATCATACAATGAAAAACAACAAGAAATCAGAGAGATGCGTAAGAAATTAAATGCTGCTTTGGATGAACTAGAAAACACATCTTTGAAAGAACTGTTGGAAATTAGGACCGCTTTGAAAACCTCCCTCAAGAAAGATGTTGACAACTGCAGCAGACTGAATGATGAACTTCAACTGCTAGTCGAAGCTGTAAAAGGCCTTGGCGATAAGAGCAAGAAAGAAATGGAGTTCATAGCGGGCAGGAAATGTCTGGACAAAATACAAGAGTCTGAATCATATCTGAAGGAGAACCCAGTGAAGGTTCAGAGATCAATGATATTCCAGGCAAACATTGACATTTTGCAGTACCTGTCTAAACAGTCCAGTCTATGGAGTATTGAAGACAGTAAGCAGTCTCTCAAAAAGGAGATGAATCCAGACCAGGTGTTGGCTGTGAAGAGGAAGTCTGAGTATAATGTGAAAATAGCAAGTGACAAACGTCCGACTTGCTACATCACAGGCATTTGCAGCCTGCCTTGCGGTCAGACCATTGTTGTAGATTATAATAATAACAGAGTGAAGATGTTGGACCAGCATTACAATGTGTCCAGTGACTTGGAAGTGAATGGTAATCCACAGGACATTTTCCAAATCTCACCCAGTGAGGTGGCTGTAACTGTTACTAATAATGTGCAATTTATCAATGTGAGCAATGGGAAGCTGGTGACTGGGCAGCAGCTGCTGGGGGTGAGTGGGCAGGGGTTTACGACGACGGGATTTGGAAGTCACCAAAGTTTATTTGGAAGTCACCAAAGTAACCAGTTACCACATGCTGCCCTT
This sequence comes from Dreissena rostriformis, assembly GCA_007657795.1. NCBI lineage: Eukaryota > Metazoa > Mollusca > Bivalvia > Myida > Dreissenidae > Dreissena > Dreissena rostriformis. The sequence goes on along the minus strand of VMBQ01007093.1, from coordinate 22,940 downwards.
AGCATTTCCCACCATCAGGGTGATTTGTATATCACCTCTGGCACCGCACTCTACCACTACACCAGGTCAGGGAAATTTGTGAAATCGCTTTATGAGGATACAGGAGGTGGCATTACAGGTATTGTAAATATAATTGAATATTGAACATATTGTAAATACATGTATAAACATTTTTTAACATAAAATAAAATCACTACTGTGCATATTTTAAACACTTCTGAACTTTTTGAGATAATTTTTACATTTAAAAGAATTGTAAACGTCTGTTATGCTTGTCTGTTTATATATAACATGTCCTATGCTTTATAGTGTACAAATGTGCATTGAGTCCTGATGGTAACTTGATATATGTCACCAACTTCGCCCAGCACAAGCTTATCACAATGGCAACAGATGGCACCCTGATATCCACCTTCACAGACCCTGAACTACAGGGGCCAAAAGGTGTACACGTCACACCTGCAGGACAAGTCCTTGTCTGTGGGATCAGCTCCTATACTGTCATACAAGTAGATCATGAGGGTAGAACGAAACTGGCAACTTTGGCTTCAAAGAAAGAGGGAATAAGCTACCCTGTGTCTGTCTGCTACAACACCAACACTGACCAGATCATTGTGGGACTATATGCTAGCAATAAAATCAGTGTTATGGAAGTGCAATAGCTCTTCCATTGGCAAAAAAACAACAACATAGATATACTTGTAAACATGGTTATAAATGTAACTTCCATTTTGTCTTTGAATGGCACATTTAGTCATAGCAGTTTATATCTGGATCAGGCAAAAACATATTCATACAGTTAATCATTATTTTTTTACCAAACTTTATTTTGAAAAATGAATTGTTTTAATGCTTTTAAGATTGTACCAAGCATGATTTAAAACAAGCATGTACTAAAATTGTCAACTGATCTTGAATGGAGAATAAGTAGAAAATGTGCCATGTTTTTTTATGGCACAAAGATGTCACTTCATTTGGACTAATTGAAACTATTAGTGTCTGTGTTGATGTCTGATAACGAACAATACGAAAAGTCAGGACATAAGGCTGGAAATGAGCAATAAGGTTTGAATTGTAATTTAAGTTTAACTAAATGAACAATAAGGTTTGAATTGTAATTTAAGTTTAACTAAAATTTCAAATTTGTAACACATTGGTACAGTAATTCATCTAGTTTCCTATAAATATGGCAACAACCAACGTGTCTGTATAGTTGCTTAAACAGCTTCTTATAGCTTAAATTTTTAAAAGTGTCCTCTGGATGAAATATGATTCGGACCAAACAAATAAAAAAGTTAAACCACAAAACACAAGATCATTTCACGAGTCATGAAAAGTCGAAAACAAGTGGCTCTGCATTGACAATTTAACAAAATTAATGTATTGTGACCTATGCATTGAGGAGCAGAATTCAATCACATTCACTGAAACTAAAGGTTAGAGTTTTTCAATAAAGATATGGTAAATTGTTGATGTCATTATATTGTTTGATGTAGATAGCAGGATTTGTTTGTAATGTGTTTCAATTATGATTGTTTTTTACTTCATATTGTTTTATGTACATGTTGTTTTAATGCATTGTGTGTATGTATGCTTTCTCCGAAATAAATCTATCTTAGTATCTATCTATCTATGTGGTGAGTCAAATGGGCTCATATATTACATGCCATTATTATATTTTGTTAAAAATGAGCTCCATGTAATATGTAGTGATTTTCCCAAGAGAGCATAGGGGCATGGCGCAGAACTTTCAAAAAAGGCATTTTAACACGCAGTTTAGGCAAAAATGGGAAAAACGTTCCGTTGAAACCTGGTTTTGGGAGAAACATTTAAGTGCATCAGAGGCAGTTTTGGGAAAAACATCAACAAATATAAACACACACACACTTGAGTGTAATTGATGTAATTAACATACTTTAATTAATATTAATATGTTTTCCTTGCGATGTCTTCCTTTTCAGTTCCATGCTGTTTATGTAAACTGTTCATCATGACAAACACAATAACGCAATATATGCATATGAATCTGATATTCTGATTATACAAAAATCCACTAACATATCAATGAAACCATGTTTGTCTTATCCCAGTTTCTAACGATAATCTTGTCAAATGTTTTAACGTAAAAATCAACGCCTATTTGAAACACTCATTTCCTCGACATACATCCAGTGTGTAGATTACTAATAAATATATGTTGTTTGTATCTAAAACGTATTATCCATCGTAAATAGACACATGTATGCATTTCATTTATCCCTATTAACTGTATGGTGTCCATTGTTTATACAATAGTGATCATTGTTTTACGAGAATCACAATTTCTTTTCTATATAATATATTTTCCGCCAACTTGTTAACATGGCGTAAGCGACAGGTGCGCACAGCAACGTAAAATCACACGTGTCCGACTGCATTCGGGATTCCCATTTTGATTAATCAGTATACAGTACAATAATTGTTTCAATAAATACTTATCTAAAGGACCATAACGATAAAGATACAGCGTGTTTTATTTTAAATTAAATTACATGTAGAAATAAAAGCTTTGATATTACTGTATTACAGGTCTTTTTTTGGCCCGATTTTATAGCCAAAAAACAGCTATATTCCCAGTCCCAAAAAGTATACTTTTTTCCCAAAATTTGCTTTAAAAAATCCCAATTTCAAAAAAAAAACAACAAAAAACAAACAAGTAATGTGCTTGTCAAACACTATGCCCCCTTTTGAGCGATTTCGACCCATATATTTGACCTTTGACCTTGAAGGATGACCTTGACCTTTCACCACTCAAAATGTGCAGCTCCATGAGATACACATGCATGCCAAATATAAAGATGCTATCTTCTATATTGCAAAAGTTATGACCAAGATTAAAGTTTTTGGACAGGCAGACACACACATACAATGACAGACAGACAGACAGGCCAAAAACAATATACCCCCTCTTCTTCAAAGAAAGGGGCATACAAATATTGTTTTATTTAGAAATTAGTGTCTAATGATTATTTTATCTCAATTTTATTTCAATAACATCTAACAAAGTATAAAATAATGTTTATATGCTTTTGTTTTCTTTTAATTAAAATTATTTTAAAGAGTTATATCAGATTATTTTTTCCCAAATCAGTGGACTTTTCACGCGAAAAAATTGCTTATGAATTTATTTTCCCAATTTCTTGAAAATGCGATAAAATTCCAAATTCCAAAGCCATGGGCTATATTCCCAAAAAGTGGGAAAAAAACCCTGCTGTATGATGCATTACATGTAAATGAATGATTTCCACGTTATTTACGCATGACTTATACACAACCGTCTTATCTTCACTGCCTTGGGGCCATACTCTGATACTATTCGGCATAAAAGTTTGGTCAAGGGGCAATTTAGATGTTATCAAAAAGGGCGTGTGGCGGCTTTTGCCTTTGAAAAGGGCACAGTGGCGCTTCTGAACAGCGGCGTGGCGCAGCGCCACACAAAAAGGACCTTGGAAAAACCCCAACGAGTTGCGCTCTTTGAAAAGGGGGTTTAATGCATGAGCGTAAAGAGTCCTCCCAGATTAGCCTGTGCACAGGCTAATCAGGGACGACACTTTAAGCTTTCATGGTATTTTTTGTTTCAATGAAATTTCCTCTTAGCCAAAATCCAGTTTAAGCAGAAAGTTAGTCCCTGATAAGCCTGTGCAGACTGCACAGGCTAATTTGGGACGACACTTTACACACATGCATTAAACCCCCTTTTCACAGAGTGAGGCTCATAATTATATGTTTTAAGGCACTGCCACAATATCAGTCTAATTCTATCCTGAAAAAAAATTGGATATTTATTGTCTGTTACATAAAACAAACAGAGGAAATCAAAAGATTGTGCATAGTAATAATGTTTGGACACAAAATAAAAATTGCGCTCTGAGAAAAGGGGGTTTAATGCATGTGCATAAAATGTCGTCCCAGATTAGCCTGTGCAGTCCCACATGCTTATCAGGGACAACACTTTCTGACTTAATTGGATATTCGTCAAGGATAGTCTTCCTTTTACCAAAAAATACAATAAAAGTCAAGGAAAGTCTCTTCCCTGATTAGCATGTGCGAACTGCACAGGCTTAACTTGGACGACACTTTATGCACATTCAGTAAACCCTGTTTTCCCAGGGTGCGGTTCAAATATAATAAGAAAGGGATTTACCTGTAAAATGACTTTATAATTCAGGTGTCCATTCTTCTGTATGTAGTGGATCGCTCCAGCCACTTCATGCGCTTCCTCTTCCTGTTTGTAGCAAATGTTCGAGTCTGTCTGACTTCTCGACAGGCCTGTAGTCTCTGCCTCATTGCCACCCACCGCTCCGTTGCATTCCCCTTCATCCATTGGTGGGAACTCGTACAGCTTTGGCCAGCTTGGTCTTGCCCTATAAATGCAACAAAATTTTGTTAAACCCCTTACCACTGAGACATGGATTGTGACGCATTTGTGGTCCCTTAGAAAATCAAATAATATTTATGACCTCTGTTACTTTTCAAGTTTTAAAGGGTTCATTTCAACCCCAAGATACTGATGAGCAGCAAATAGCATAAAACCTGGTTTTATGCAGGTTGCATATACAGGCCTTTTCCTGGTGTATCTACAGGTCCGTTAAACGGACCCATCCCCAAATCAAAATTGTGGAAAAAAAATCCCAATCTGAATTTATTGTTAAAAAATTTATAAAACATTTTTATTTTTTTGAACAGAAATCTAATGATCATTATATCTTAATTTTATTTCAATTACAACTAAAAAAAGTATAAACCTATACTTTATATGATTATTTTCTTCTTATTTGAATTATTATAAAGATTATTAAATTAGTTTTTCCCAAATCAGTGGACTTTTCGTGCGAAAAAAATCCCAATCCTGAAATTGCATTTTTTTTCCAAAATGGCCAGGAAAAGGCCTGATATAGCCATTTTATCAGCTGTGTGTTAACGCAGGTTTTTATTAATATTATGCACCAATGTTACAGTAATAACCGAGCAGTATAAATTAATTTGCAATTGTATTTTCGTGAAAAAAAAGTCAATGTGAATTGTTTGGGGAATAAAACTTGCAGAAAGATGCAGAGCTAAATTTCTGGTCAATGGATACTGCTATTTTCTTTGCAAGTAGAAATATGGAATATTAATTGAAATAATTGCTATATGAGCCTCGCTCTGGGAAAACAAGGCTTAACCCTTTGCATGCTGGGAAATTTGTCGTCTGCTAAAATGTCGTCTGCTGAATTTCTAAAATTAGCATTTTCTTTGATTTTTTTTCAAAGAATACTATCAGAATAGCAAACAGTTTGGATCCTGATGAGACGCCACGTTCTGTGGCGTCTCATCTGGATCCAAACTGTTTGCAAAGGCCTTAAAAATCCGGTTCCAGCGCTCAAAGGGTTAATGCATGAGTGTAAAATGTTGTCCCAGATTAGCCTTAGCAGTCAGCACAGGCTTATCAGTGATGACACTTTCCATTTTTATAGTATTTTATGTTTAAAGGACTTCACGTTTTTGCGAAAATCCAGTTTAGGCGGAAAGTGTCATTCCTAATTGACCTGTGCATACTGCACAGGCTAATCTGGATGACACTGTTCAAGATGCATTTAACCCCATTTTCCCAGAGCAAGGCTCATATTTATTTTTGAAAGTAATTTATGACAAACAAAGAGGCCTTATTCAAATACCCCAAATAAAAACACTAGAATGATACAAACTCTTCAAATCAATTTATACTGTAGCAGTAAATTTTAAATTTCCCACAATCCCATGCTTCATATGAGCAAGTTTATTATGTTATTATGTAAATCCATTACAAATACTTACTTCTGTGGTGTGTCAGCAGTGATAGTTATGATGGGCCCTTTCACAGCAGCTATAGATTGGTTCCCAGCGTGCTGTTCGTGTGAAGTGCTGGAGGAGTTATTGCTGCTCTGCTGGCTCCCGTCTTCTGACTCTCGATCCGGGGAAGATGGCGACAAGGTCTTCTGATCCGATAACACCGCTTCCGCTCCAGAATGACTAGTTTTTACTGATTTTCTATCATTTTCTTTGGGCTTTGTGTTGTTAATATCCACGGACGTTCGACCTCTGGATGTGTTCCCATTGTAAACGCTGGAGTACACCCTGGGCGACTTAGGAGGAGGATAGTGATCAAGTTTTGTTCTAAAGGGTACTCGAGTGGGCGACACATCACCCCTGGATGGTGAAGGTGATTTGCGGGTAACCACAGCTTTTGTGCTGTCCGGAAACTGCCGGAGCTCAACCATGCAAACTTTCTTAAAAGGAGGCTCCTTTCTTAGCTCGGGAAGGAACAGTTTCACTGTGGGGGTACCTGGCTCAGAATCGCTAGGTATGGTGGATAAATCTGGTGACATCGAAGGAAATCTTGGAGACGTGCTACTAGCTGACTTTGGAATACTCGTTTGCGAAGATTCTTTAGAGTTGGCTCCATGTGAGGAAGGGATGCTGTTGCACCTCAGCAGCCGCGGATCAGAAAATGGGAGGGATCGGCTTCTTTCCCGTTCTTTGGCGTCCGTGTGATTCATCTCATCTGAAATCTCCAGCAGTCGCTGATGGATATACTTCAAAGCCCAGTGAATCCCCTCCTGAGACCACTGCAAGCAGAACAGGCTCTGCAACACCGCAACATCGAAGTAACTGGCACTCAAAATATCAACCGGCGTTGTACCTTTCATTCCGCTCACGACTGCGCTCGCCAGCCTCTGTTTCACGTACTCACGATCGAGCGAACCCAACTTTTCGGAGAATGCCTGTCTGTAGTCTGACGGAGCATCAACAGAGCTATCCTTCCTCCCACATTTACAGACCATCCCACCCTCATTCGCTCTGTTTGCCTTGACGTTACTGCAGAACTCGCACATGGAGAAAACTGACTGCGACTCTGACTGGGACATAAAGCAGAATTCACTGTCGCTCAGTCTCGCCAATGGCGCATGCCTGCTGGGCGAGGTCTCGTCGATGTTTGAAGACTCAATACTGTCCATGTCCCCAAAAGGAGACACAAACCTAGTTAGGTCTTCGTGTGAGGTGCCTTTCCCGATGTAAATATTCGCCGCATTGGTGTTAACTTTCAGTAGATTTCTCTGCGCCTTCAGAACATTCCTCTGCGGCTTAACGGGTGTGGAGAAACACGGGACGTCGGGTTGCTGGTAGTCCCACATGGGCTGCCACAGTCTTAAACCGTTCTCGAGCTTCAACGACTGAAAATCCAAGTCTTCCATTGAATTAACTAGCGGCGCAAATAGGTACACAAACAGCTGAATCGTCTTCAAAGGATGTAGGAGGACATGACCCACTTTTTTTATCTGGTCTGAATCTGTCCCAGTGGCGTTGTCTTCACATTCCGACGCAGCATCGAGAATAATCCAATGCAGTGTGTACAATAGCTTAGTCTCGCTGTTTGAGAATTTTGCTCCTGGGTGGTCCTGCCTTCGATTTTCGAGTAGAGATGCGCAGGCATGCATCACATGCGGAAACGCCACCTGAAAAAGCCAGACATATTTTCAGATAGTGATTAGGTATGCAACAGGTTAACAGGTTAGCTGGCTAATCAAATGGATGATTAGTTAACAGGTTACATCTTTCTGTAAAGGTTAATGAAACTACATGTAAGCAGCATCCTAATATATTTTTTTTAAGTATTCTAAAATTTTGAGTTTGTGCTTGCTTAATCAGTTGAAGAATGGGTTGCATTAATAAGTTTTTTTGGCCTCCTATTTTATGCAGCACTTAAAGCCCAATTAATACTCAAAAATCAACGGAAATTTTGTAAAGTATTTCGTAAAATAAAGTTACCCAATAAAAAAACAATTTTCCTTATAACAATAGCCAAAATTTCAAAGCCAGATGTGTTCTGGTTACATGGATGTTTGTAGTTACAAAATGCTTGTTTGAAATTTTTCGTGTCACATTTAATTCCATTTTAATTTGCTGCACTGATATCTATTCATTCGACATACAAACACTGAAATGGTACCATGTTAGTGTTTGTGTGTCGTATGATTAGATATCGAGGCGGGAAATTAACATGGAATTTTTAATGGCACAAAAAAATAAAAACAAGCATTTTGTGTCTACAAACATCCATGTTACCAGACCAAATCTGGCTTTGAGATTTTGGGTATTGCTATAATAATAAGGAACACTGATTTTTTGTTGAGGTAACTTTAGTTTACGAAATATTGTATGAAATTTTTGTTGATAATGTGTCATCATTTGAGTATTATTGGGGCTTTAATTATGAGAAACAGCATTTGCTACAAGAGATTTGTTTCTGTATCCTACAAGTAGTCGGACTACTTTCCTGTGAAAATTCAAATGTCATGTCTATTTTTGTAATGATTGTTAAGCCTCAAAATACCGGTACATTGTCTACATGACATAATTAAATACCGGTACAAGTTGATTTAAAACATGTTCTTAATTTTTAACACTTGACACAAGATAAGATATTTTTTTTTTATTTAATGAGTAATATGCAGAAAAGGTATATAATTAATGGAATATTACACAGGTAATGTGCATCAGTCTCATTTGTTGTGTCAAGTAGCATAGCAGGAGAATGCGCCTCTCATGCGATACCACTTCACAGTTCACACAAACAACTTAACTGAGAGAATTGGCTCAAAACACCGCAATATTTTATAATTATTTCCTATATTAAAATAAACTAGAGGTCATCTATAAAACTTCTGACCAAGTTTGGTGAAGATTGGAAGTAAACGACTTCAATTAGAGAGGGGACATCATGCTCAATGTTTAAAACGCACTACGTGACCCTGTGACCTAGTTTTTTGCCCAGCATGACCCATATTCGAACTTGACCTACACATCATCTAGATACAACTTCTGAACAAGTTTGGTGAAGATTGGATGAAACTACTTGAATTATAGAGCAGACACTTTTTCTTTAAAAATAAAAAGTTCTTATTCTCTTTTTAATTATCTACTTGATGGGCGCATACATTTGCATATATATCCTCATTTCTATCATGCAGACACCATCAAAGATAGACGAATATTAAAAATAGGGGCCAGTTTAATAAACAAAAACAAAGCCCTATTTAATTATATAGATATATGTACTACCTGAATAACTTTCCATCTGGATACGCTCTGTATAGCCTCACACAGATTTGGAGGTTGGCCATGCAATATATTCTGCACAACCACGCGCTCAAAGGACTGAAAAAACCATGACAGATTTAAGAACAACTGAGTAATGTCTTTTTATTTAATTTTTTAAAGCTAAGTTTTGCATGTGAAATCATAATGCATTTAATTAATTTTACTGAAAACTTTTTTTAAAGATTTTTTTAAAGATTTTTCTCAAAACAATTACCCATGTATACTTCTTAAAATACAAAATGTACTTTGTAACCATTTGCAAGTTCTATTTCATGTATAGCTACATGTATTAATGAAACATATACAGTTACACTGTAATGTTAAGATTTTATATTGAATAAATTACATTAATAACTTACTATGCATGAAGCATCCCTCTGCTTTCCCAGTTTGGGGCGTATAAATGGACTATTAAATAAATAAGAACATTTTGGTATCAAAAAAGGAAAATACTCTTAGCAGTTCAGTAAATTTGAAATATTTGCAAGAATACATGTGAGTATTATCTAAGCAATTACAAATATGGTCTACGAAAAGAAGAATTACTTATCTATATTCAATTGCAGTTTAATTTTGTAAATACTTATTACCAATATTAGAAAAATTATATGTATTACTATTAGGTATAAGTTACTATATTTTAGTTAATGAAGCAAATATATTTGAATGTTGTTAATCATAACTAAATGTGAAGGCTATTTTAACCTGGAATACCATAAAAAAAAGTTTAGGGTCAGCACAAAAAATAACAGTTGGCCAGGTCAGTTAGAACAAACTTTTATGCCTTTTTTGGGACAAAAATTATGCATGTGTCGATGTGATCAATATATAATATTGGTTTTTACCAATAATAGACATAATGAGTAAAACAATAGAAGCTAAAATTATTGAATCATATGTTTCCTAATAATAAGTGTATACCGATACACGTAGCTTCTTAATGATACTCATTTAGCCTTCGGTTTCTTTATAAATTATAATAACATGCAGCGCATATTATTTAGTGGTATGTAACCCCAATTATCTTAGCGATGATCGTTACCTTGTTTGTCTCCAGAAAAACGTTTGTATCGGGAGAGGAACAGCCATATCATTCTCCAAGTCATCACCACCCTGTGTTTTCCGTTTCGGCATCTTCGACTTGATAATGTTGCCTACTTTACACAATTAAAAAGCAAGTTTATCGCAAGTTGATTTTTCTGACAGATCTACATTTTCCCGTTCAGCATCTGCAACTGAAATCGTTTATGTGATTGGTCGGCCAATCGTGATACATCGACTATCTCCGGAATCTTCCGTGATTGTTCGGCTAGAGAACGTTCTTCGTGGATTAAGCATTCGCGAACGTATGTTCTCATTCTTATGCTTTTGTGAACAGATACATGGAGCAAAATATATGAACTAATTTTCTTTTCTAATTTACAAATCAAAACTCTTCGCTCTGTGAAATAGCGTTTCAGAGAAAAAGATATACGATGAGTATTCAAACTTTATCCACGATCAACCCATTAAATCAAAGACCTATAATGTGGACATGTATTTTATAGGTGTTTGATTTAATTTATGTGTATAACAGCATTCAACGCAGCCATAAACTTGCAACAAGACCTATTGTGTGGAAAAAAAAATATTGTATTTTATTTGAATTTTATATTTTACATTTCCTTGTTCATTCTGTTCAATATAAATGTGTTTTACTTGTATTAAACTGTAAAAAGGAGGAAAAACTTCTTTTTCCTCAAAATAATATTGACATGAAGCGACTTGTGTGCTGACTGACCTCGGAAACAAGCAGAGTTTAGACCGGCCGGCAACCGAACAATGTCTGGATGGCGCTCCTGTAATTTGATTGTAACTTCGATGGTTGTCGCGCGTGCATGATTGTATATTAATGCAAAGGACATTCACTGAAAGAGGAATCGAGTTTATGCCGCCGCCCGTAAAATGATGGCCTAACAATGTCTGTACAGGTGGCCGTCCGAGTTTATGCACAGACTTTGCACCATGCCTATATGTGTCGCGTTCTGAGTAAACTGGGCATAATGCATGTGCGTAAAGTGTCATCCCAGATTAGCCTGTGCAGTTCGCACAAGCTAATCAGGGACGACACTTTCCGCCTAAACTGGATTTTCGCTTGGAAGACACATAATTTAAACGAAAAATTCCATGAAAGCAGAAATTGTCGTCCCTGATGAGCCTGTGCGGACTGCACAGGCTAATCTTGGATGACAATTTACGCACAAGCAGTATGCCCATTTTTCTCAGAACACGACACATACGATTACTGCACATTTCCTTTCCTGACACTAGATGCCAACACGATCTTATTCGAAAATCTACGCCCGACAAAGGAAATAATACCTCCGACGATCCGACAGGGCACGGCGAACCGAAAAACAAAAATATACAAATATGCTTTAAAATACAAACTACGGTAAATATATATCACTCGGTCGTCGTTAACGATTTTTAAGGTTTTATCAAACTTCGACGGACGACATCCCAAAATCATTAAGTGATTTTGGATATACAAATGTAATCAGTATAAATTACATACGCTTTCAAGTCTATTGTTAGCTCATTGGATTTCGGCTAATGCAGACTTTTTTAAAAATCATGTCTTAGGGTAAAAATGTATTCGCATAACATCCAGACTATTTATTTATTTTAATCATAAATGCTTTTAATATAAATTTAAATACATTTCACTGGTCAAAGGGAAGCGACCTGACAGTTAAACCCTATGCATGCATTACTTACATTAGAGTTATCTAACCCTGGCTCTTGATTCACGTGCACGGAAATTTCAAAGGATGGCGTATTTCTAATTTTTGGAGAAAATTATATATTTGGTATTGTGCGCAGTCTTTACTAATTTGCGTTTATTGTATTTTTACTCGTCGTACCTACTCTACGTGTATGCGTATTTTTCTTTCGTTTTCTAAAGATATGTATTCTTGTTTATTTGTTTATTAAAAGCGTGGGGATATTGTATTGATCTCCGCTTTTTTTTATCGGACACTATCTCCACCTACACTATTAGCACTAGAACCTTGAAACTTACACACATGGTAGCTATGAGCATATGTGCGACGGTTAGGGTCACGGAATTGGGTCAAAAGTTATGGGTAAATAAATGGGTATAATGGGTAAAAAAAACTCATTTTACTAACAACATGCGACGCACATGATAATAACTTATGACCCAGGGTTCAGATCAAATTCAAAATAGTGCATCGTCGCACATATGCTCATAGCTAGCATATATATGTGTGTAAGTTTCAATGTTCTAGTGCTAATAGTGTAGGAGGAGATAGTGGAGTATGGGGGTTGGGGTGGGGCCCACAATTTTGTTTTAACATAATTTCTTCATTTATTCACCAATTGACGTGACGTATACTGAACATCTCTTATGACAACACGGTCAAAATTGCCTTTTAATATAACATTTATGCGGCGTGGGGATACGCGTCGGCATCTGCCGCGCCATCTCTAGTTGTATTTAATATTTGTTCAAAATATTCCATTTCATAAACATCGATATACGGTCAATACTAAAATACTGCATTAAAATATATCAACATTGCTTCTGTGTTGTGTCAAAATAAATCCTCGCTGCCGCAGAGCACGAACCCCGAAAATCACATAATGTGTTAAGTAAATCATTTTTATAATCATACATAAGCAGTTTGAAACATTGCTTCTGTTGTGTGAATAAGCTGATAACTGTTGTATTTTATACACTGGATGGCGCACCATCTATGTACCACGACTTCATCTTTTGATCCGAGCTAGCGGCATCTTGCACCTTCTCTGAGATGTTTTCAGATGGTATGGAAAGGTGTGAAACTTGATTAAAGCGACCATTGGATGTTGCGCTTTTGACTTGGATGGCTGTGTAGTTTACCTGATAAGGTAAATATTAAGTTTATTACGTATGCTTTATTGATGTGACAGTGCTTGACAAAGTGATTATTGTTTTAGAGTTCGTTTTAGGAAATTGAAAATAACTCATTATTATGGGTTTAAAACTAATAAAAAAGGAGACTAAAATACCGCTCGAAGTATTGAAAACAACAAAACAATTATTATACTTATGAATAATGTTTGTTGCATTCCTCATGAAGGTGATAGCTATTAAACAATGCATTTGCGCCCAAATGTGCATGGGTACTTTTTATAGACTCAACTCCTTTTGAACTTTCATAGATGACAAATATCATCGTAAAGGAAGGTTTTTGCGCTGCAACAAATTTGAAAAATTATATCACTGAGTCGTTTGGAACACTAAGACTACAAGACATAGATTTTGTCTGCATCCAATCTACGTAGTGGGTGTCATCTATATTTCTCTTCGAACAGCTGTCCGTTTATTTGGATACAGACAGTAACTCTCGACGGGATCGGATACACCATGACCAACTGCTGGAGGTCACAGTTAAAAGACCGAAGTATGGGTCGTTGAAATGTCATCCCTGCCACTGCTGTAAATACAAAGATAAGTGATTTCTTTTTTAAATTGACGTTAGACAGGTGTGCTTAAAGAGATATTTGTGATGTGCCATTGTCGTTGGGTACCTATGGTAAGCAGTACTGCTGTTGGTACGCAGAAAGACAACACTGTCCATTCGACTTGATTTCTAGAGCTAAGACGTTTTAATGTTGTTGACGCTCTGTCTGTTTGTCTGTCTGCTCAAACTCTGGCAAGGCTCCCCAGTTTTATTGCGAGGGACACTCTCTTCTACCCGCTAGCGTAAACACTGGTGCCGCGGGTCGACGGTGCTGGTAGAGCGAGTCCGAGTTGCCCGAGTCAGCGTAAGCAGTGTTAAAACGCCTTAGCTTTAAAAATCAAGTTTAATCGATAGCGTTTTCGTTCTGTTTTCCAACAGCAATACTGTTTACTTAAGGAAGTAACTACGGTCTTACATCATCTTATATCTTTTTTTCAGTGCAGCTGCATAACGTTAACTCTGACATTATTTTGCAAATGGACGTTTGCGCGGAAAATGCACGCGTTTCTAGTTTTTGCATTTATATGCATTTTAAATATATATTAATCTTCTTTTCGAAGTGTGTATTCGGCGGGGTGTTAGATATGGAGAAGGAGAAAGAAAGGGCGAGTAACCCGCTGTTTCGCTCCTTAATATTTTTGTTGGTTAAAATGATCCGAGGATTTTATTTTTAAATAAAGTAGCGTTTATTTATTTTCAGGTCAGTTACCAATTCGTGTCAGATGGGACCCTAACACGATCCGGTTCCACAGCTGGAGAAGGATGGCGCAACGTTTACGGATGCCATGAAGATTCTTCGATTAAGCCGTTCCATGGACATATGATGATGATGATGGTGGCGGTGGTGATGGTGGTGGTGGTGGTGATAGTGGTGGTGATGGGGTGGTGGTGATGGTGGTGGTATTGGTGATAGTGGTGGTGGTGATGATGATGGATGGTGGTGGTGGTGGTGATGGTGGTGGTGGCGGTGGTGGTGATGGTGGTGGTGACGGTGGTGGTAAAATTGTTGGTGGTAATGATGATGGGGGTGATGGTGGTGGTGATTGTGGTGATGGGGGTGAAGGTGATGGTGCTATTGGTGATTGTGGTAGTGATGGTGGTGGTGGTAATGGTGGTGAAGGTGATGGTGGTGTCGGTGATGGTGGTGGTGATGGTGGTGGTTGTGTTGGTGATGGTGGTAGTGATGGTGGTGGTGATGGTGGTGTTGGTGATGGTGGTAGCGATGGTGGTGGTGATGGTTGTGGAAATGGTGCTGGTGATTGTGGTTATTGTGCTGTTGGTGATGGTGTTGGTGATAGTGGTGGTGGTGGTGCTGATGATGGTGATGGTGGTGAAGATGGGGTTGGTGGTGGTGATGGTGGTGGTGGTGGTGATGATGGTGGCGATGGTGGTGATGGTGGTGGGGATTTTGGTGGTGACGGTGGTGGTAAACGTGATGGTGGTGGTGATGGGGTTGTGGTGGTAGTGATGGTCGTGGTGATGGTGGTGATGGTGATGATGGTGGTGGTGGTGTTGGTGATGGTGGTTGTAATGATGGTGGTGGTGGTGATGTTGGTGGTGATGGTGGTGGTGATGGCGGTGATGGTGGTTGGGGTGGTGATGGTGGTGGTGTTGTTGGTGGTGATAGTGGTGGTGATGATGGAAGTGATGGTGTTGGTGATGGTGGTGGTGATCGTGGTGGTAATATTGATGGTGGTTGTGATAGTGATGATGGTGATGGTTGTGGTGATGGTGATGGTGATGATGGTGTTTGCAATGATCAACGGGAAATCGGCCTGTACTTGGTCGCTTCCGGAGATAACTATTGTTTGTCCGAAAGGGTTCCTTAAAAGTACACACCCACTCGCCGTGGATATAACGCATAATATGCTAAATAGGCTGTACGTACGCCCCCCCCCCTCTGACGCCGACCCTTATTAAAACCCCTGTACGAAACTAGAGATCAACGTGCATTAGGTCGCTTCCAGGAAAAAAGCTCTTATTTGTCCGAAAGGGACCCTTTAAGGTGCATATCCACTCGCCATAGATATAGCGCATACTACGCTTAAAAGGCTGTATGTACGTCCCCCAGACGCCGACCCTTATTCAAACCCGGGCCGAAACTACATAAGCCCGACAGGCAACCGACGGGAGATCTCCTTGAAATAAATTGCTTCCGGGGGATAACTCTTGTTTTTCCGAAAGGGACCCTTAAAGGTACATACCCACTCGCCGTGGATAAAGCGCATGATACTCTAAAAAGGCTGCATACACGTCCCCCTGACGCCGACACTTAATAAAACACCTTACCGAAACTAGGTCAGCCCGACACGCAGCCGACGGGAGATCAGCGTGCACTAGGTCTCTTCCGTGGGATAACGCTTGTTGTTTTTTTCTTTGAAAGGGGCTCTCAAAGGTGCATACCCACTCGCCGTGGATATAGAGCATAATACACTAAATAGGTTGCATGTACGTCCCCCAGACGCCGACCCTAAATAAAACCCTTGACCGAAACTAGGTCAGCCCGACACGCAGCCGACGGGAGATCAGCGTGCACTAGGTCTCTTCCGAGGGATAACTCAGGTTTGTTCGACAGGGGCACTTAAAGTTGTGCATACCCACTCGCAGGGTATAGCGCATAATACGCATAATAGGTTGTATGTTCGGCCCCAGACGCCAGCCTCAAATTAAAACTCTGGGCCGAAACTATGTCCTCCCGACAGCCAGCCGACGAAAATTCAGTGTGCACTAGGTCGCTTCCTGGGAAATAACTCGTTTGTTCGAAAGGGGCCCTAAAATGAGCGAAACCACTCGCCGTAGATAAAGCGCATAATACGCTCAATAGGCTGCATGCACGTCCCCCTGTCGCCGACCCTAAATAAAATCCCGGACCGAAACTAGGTTAGCCCGACACGCAGCCGACGGGAGATCAGCGTGCACTAGGTCGCTCTTAGGGGATAGCTCATGTTTGTCCGAAATGGTGCCTTAAAAGTGCACACCCATTCGCCGTGGATATAGCGCATAATATGCTAAATAGAATGTATGTTCGCCGTCCCCTCTGACGCCGAACCTTATAACATCCCCGGCCCGAAACTAGTTCAGCCCGACAAGCAGCTGACGGGAGGTCAGCGTGCACTAGGTCTCTCCGGGGGATAACTCTTGTTTGTCCGAAAGGGTCTCTTAAATTTGCACATCCACTTGCCGTGTATAGTGTGAACACTACGCTAAATAGGCTTGATGTACGTCCCCCACATGCCAACCCTAACTAAAACCCCGTGTTGAAACTAGGTCAGACCGACAGGCAGCCGACGGTAGATCAGCGCTAGGTCACTTTCTTGTGATAACTCTGGTTTGTTCGAATGGGACCCTTAAAGTTGCAGACAAACTCGTTGTGCAAATAATGCAAATGGCTGCTAAACAGGGGTATGCGTATACGGGAGCTTACCGTGTTTAAGTGAGGTTAGTTGGAACTAAACTTCCAAGATGGCGTCGTTTTCGTGTTTTTCGTGAAGGAGTTGCGGATATTTTCACCCGGTAAGTCAGTTTACATTTATGTATATATATTTTTTTAATAAGCCCTTTCGGCTCTACGGAGTTTGTGCTCCACTTGTTTTTTTTTGTTTCAATGCCGTAGACGTCCGAATAAGTTAACAACAACTACATAATAGACATTCTGTATTAATTTACGGTGCCCGCTGCACTGCCCATTACTTGTCTACGGTCGACAGGACTGAATAATTANAGATGGCGTCGTTTTCGTGTTTTTCGTGAAGGAGTAGCGGATATTTTCACCCGGTTAGCCAGTTTACATTTATATATATATATATATATATTTTTTTTTAATAAGCTCTTTCGGCTCTACGGTGTTTGTGCTCCTCTCGTTTTTTTTTGTTTCAATGCCGTAGACGTCCGAACAAGTTAACAACAACTACATAATAAACATTCTGTATTAATTTACGGTGCCCGCTGCACTGCCCATTACTTGTCTACGGTCTACAGGACTGAATAATTACATGTTTTTGCATTTTGCAATATTTCAACACATAACTAATCGATGCTATCTAAAGGGAAGTCTTTATGCATACACCGTTCTCCAGTTGTAAAAAAAATATTCGTTTTTATAAATGCGTTGATTTAACTTCCCGTATATATTCCTGCGTGGTGTTTGATAACCTGTACATATCTTATAAAATAATAAGGCGAAACAAGTGATCACTAACCGAACCGATTATATTTTTTGTCCCCCCCCCATTCCCTTTTTATTTCAGGTTAAGTTTTCTATCATTATTGCTATTTTATTTATCCCATTCTATAAAACTACTTAAAACAAGCTAATAATACTTAAAGAACGAATGCGAAATATATATTTGAAAGATTTCTTTCATTGGAACCTTTATTTGAGTGATAAAAACCAAGTGGGTTAAGTATGAAAAAGTTACAAAAAAAAAGTAAAAAAAAGGAATTCGCCGACCAACCTATCCTTATTGTTTGGTGATGTTAGAGGAAACACAGACCATATATTTTGGTCTGAATCCCAGAACATGCGCGACACCTTTTCTAGACAACTATTTCCAGTAAAACGGTACATTCTGAGTAAAGAAGTATGCACGAATTTAATATAACAGCAGCAACAACAGAAGCAACAAAATAATGTACAGCATTCAACAACTTGATTGACATTGTTTTCAGTTTAAGGCACCGTCTATTCTTACAATCCGATTTCATTCGCACCGATTTTTACGAATGCACCGTTTAATCCACCTTTTAGCGTTCTTTCTATCGTGTTTTTTGCCAACGAACTTGCCCTTGTATTTTCTTTGACAACATCTTTTTTGACACTTCTTGTGGCAACCTAAAAAACAAAGCGGACCATGTTTTTTTTTGCCTGAGAGTGCTTAATTTTAATCAGACCTAGTATTTGTATGGGTTAGATTTGTCTAACAGGTTTTGGATATGGTTTCCGTCCAAGTAGGTCATGGGTTTGATGCCCACTTTGGGACCGTTCTTTAGACACGAAGTACTGGTTCTACCCAGGGAACGGACTTGAGGGCGTTTCAATAAGCCTTAAGCTNAACATCTTTTTTGACACTTCTTGTGGCAACCTAAAAAAACAAAGCGGAACATGTTTGTTTTTTTTGCCTGACAGTGCTTAATTTTAATCAGACCTAGTATGTGTAGGGGTTAGATTTGTCTAACAAGTTTTGCATATGGTTTCCGTCCAGGTAGGTCACGGGTTTGATGCCCACTCTGGGACCGTTCTTTAGACACGAAGTACTGGTTCTATCCAGGGAACGTACTTGAGGGCGTTTCAATAAGCCTTAAGCTTTCGATGCAATCGAGCTAACATAAATAGGTTTAAACTAATTTAAACTATGCCGTAACACTGCTACATGCCAGATAAAAGCTAATAAAATTCCGAACGACTTTCAGACTGAAAACACCTACTCCCAGTAAGCGTATTACATAGGCGGATCCTAGGGAGGGAGGGGTCGGACGCGGCGTTCGCCCCCCCCCCCNACAACATTTCCCACTAATCACAGACAATCGCTAAATGTGGTTGTCAAAACCTTCAAAATCACTAAAATCGTGGACCCCCTAGTAGGGCTTTGCCCTGCACCCACCAGGGGCCCTAGCTGCCCCCTTGAGCCCCAGCAACTCTGTCAATATCCCCCCTAACCAGAAATCCTGGATCCGCCCCTGTAGTACATGAATAATTCAAATTGATTTACATATAGGTATACGGGGGATTATAGAGGCATATGGGGGTATAACGAGACATAAAGATGATTATAGAGGTATTTGGAGGTATATAGAGGTATATGAAGGTATTTAGAGGTATGCAGCGGTATATAGAGGTAAATTACTTTTAAAAGTCTTCTTCTCTGAAACCACAAACGTCAGGGGTTTAATAATGGGAATGTTACATCGTATAATGGCCTTCTACGAAGTTTGTTTAAATAATGGACCTAGGGTCCAAACTGGCCAAGCCCCAAGGGTAACATGTTTGACATAGGCTTTAATAATGAAACAATTTTTCTCAATCGCAAACAACAAGGTCCAAATGTATTAAATGCCCCTGGGGTTAAAATTGCCCTTGCCTGGGGTAAGAGCGCGGAATGTTTTATTTTGAATAATATAGAGTAATAACTTAAAAGATATAAACCACAAAACACAATGATATGATATTTGGCATGTGTCATATGATTGTAGATAATAAAGAATACAGATCCAATCTAGCCACAGGATTCAAAATGGGTCAAACCCCATTACAAATGTGAGCGATCTACGTCAATGTTGGCTCTTTTATTTAAATTTCGTGACACTTTCATCTACAATTATGTTTTGGTATATATACTACTAATATTGAAGTTTCTGATGATAGCATGTGGAAGTACACAGTCGTTTATTCCCGGCACATATATGAATGTTGGAGCTTTTTGTTAACTTGAATTTTGCTCAGGTAAGTTCTCATAAGGTGTTTGAAGAATCTAGAGTCAAAGATGTTATCTTATCTTACGTGTTATGTTCAAGATACTCGTGCTCATGTTTAGAACTCAATGTGGAACAGCTCCAATTTACATCAGAGAGCTGTTCACAACTGGTGAAGGTCGATAAAGACTTACATCAATTGATGATGATTATTTCAACATCCCAAGAACTCGAACAAAAAAGGCGGAAAGATCAATAGCAGCGATTGGACCCATTTGGAATGCTCTTCCAAAAGACTTCAAATGCACACAAAGCATATTTCAGTTTAAAACTAAACTTAAAACGCATTTGTTTTGCGTTTGCTATGATTCAGCTTTTTTAGTTATATAGCTGTGTACAGCGCAATTTAATATTGTCAAATATTTTTTGCGCTATATAAGTGTACTTGTGTTTGTACTTGTATATAGCAACCTACTGGGCTTTTCAGGCAATTCCTTATCACCAATCGTCATGAACTGGTCCACAAAACTGTTAACGTCAACGCTGACGCCATGGCTTATTGTTAGATCACCACGCGCTGTAATCTCGTCACAGACGTTTCCGGTGATCGATTTGTCCGAGACTGCAAGTACAGAACATTCATGGTTTCCCGCAGTCAAAACGTAACAAACGTTTATCTACACTTTTTACAATATGAAATTTATTTGAGCATGCTACGTCGTCGTCATGAAAATTGCATACAAATTAACACAAGGTTGTACATTTTCAAAATAGTACCATTACTAACGGCTTGTATTTTCACTTAAGATTCTATCTTATTTATGGGAGCATGCATGCAATACGTTTGGTCATTGTTATCTTAGATGTGTGTGTGTGACTAAATAGAGCGTGATCGATGAATATTGTATAAATAATTATAACATGCCAACATTCGAAAATTGCTCAGGCATGTGTTATTGTCAAACGTCAAAATTTGGAGTAAAATATAAGGTATCTCACATAGATATTCGAATCTCTTACATTTGAAACAAAATGCAAAGCCCCTTCCGGACTGGGAGTAATCGCTGACCTCAAAGATGAAGGTCACATTCGTGTCGCTTACATCTGACACCACGAGTACCCCTTCGCTGCTTCTCACGTGCGTCAAATTCATCGACGACTGTGACGTCACCTTTATGACGTCATCTTCGCCGACATCTACCTCATCGAGAGCGGACACGTAAAGCCGCATGCCTCGCTGCACAACTAGAGACAACGTGCACTTCCGATGACTGTCCTGATAAAACCATGGGTATTGCGCGTGACTTCGAATGATACCGGAAGTTCTGCTGAGTGTTTTATTGTTACAAATATCGATGATGACCCTCAACTTCTCGTTGTGAGTGCCTATAAAAAGAGGAAAAAAAGAACTCAAACTTCAGCTAGAACTAATGAATTAATATTTGAAACTTAAAAAAACTTTTCGGCCATGTTGGACTTCACTACGTTGAATTTTGTTAACAGAACATTACGTCGCCGTCGACAAATGAACTCATGAACAATTTGCAGGATGACGGGTGGTGGGGGGGGTAGGGTATACGGACGAACACATTTCGAATATATGTCTTGTTATAATATATATTTTACTTATATTTGCCATATATAAACACGCAATCATTTTTTAATTAATTTTTGCGGTGCAAGTGTTCAGTTTGGTGGTCGTTGTTTTCGTCTGACCTCTATGCCAACATCAAACAAAATCCGCCATTTTTGGTGAAATGTCCCTACACTAAGATATAGTACGCGTAATAATGAAATACTTTTCAAATACTGAAAATATTCGTATATTATGATTTAAATGATGTGTATCCATCGTATAGAAAATTATGTAAATCGAATTTACTGATTGTTTTTATTTTTTTGCTCAAAAACGGTTTCCGGCGCATAAGCCTCTTTATAGAAAGTATTGCTTTTGCACAGCGCAAAATCAGACGGCCACATTTGTGGGCATAATGCGTTATAAAAGAGTTTGCTCACGTTTGGCGTTCAGGCGGCGAAAAGCACATGTGGCGTAACAGCTTTGTGTTACATTTCCTTTGAGGATATAAAAACGTTAGAACACCGAACACAAACATTTTCTCTCAATCGTTCTTGTTTTTACTTTTAAAACCTTTACTTTCTACCTTTTATACAGAAAGTTTAAAGGGGCCGTCCAACAGATTTTGGCATGTATTGAAGCTTGTCATTAAATGCTTTAAATGTTTATATTGATAAATTCAAACATTTGAACTAAAAATCTCCAGTAAAAAACAAGAATCCAATTTTAAAAAAAGGGAAAAAAAGTAACCCTCAACAGGGCTCGAACCACTGACCCCTGGATTCCTGGAGTCCTGGAGTAAAAAATTACCCGCTTAGACCACTCGACCATCCACGCTCATGTTTATAGCGGATGTATTTTTTTTAGCTATATAAGCAATCCTGGTAGTTTCCCAAAATATCGTTTCGCGTCGTGCGACGCTTTATCTGTTGGACAGTCCCTTTAACATGATTCATAACGTCAGGACTTCCAAAACGGCTTCATTTCGCAGTTTTTAGTTTGTAACTACTACTAAAAGGAAACATTTGCATTCGCAGTAAGACTGCTAACACACAGCTTCTTTGCTGCTATTAAACCAATAAATACATTTACAAGTATGTTTTGTATTCTGCATGTTATAGCATTTCTATGTTTTAAACCACTGAAAAAAGAAGAAGAAAATCTACAGCGGAGCAACACGAACAAACACATTTTTGATAACGTTTGTTGCATTGTTTGCAAAAAAGCAACAAACAAACAACAAGTTGTGTATGAGGTCGCCGTGGTTTTATGGATAAGGTGTCCGC
>VMBQ01007092.1:11499-52107 GCA_007657795.1 Dreissena rostriformis | reverse complement strand
TGGGTAAGTTACCTTAAATTCGTAATATAAACAAATGTTAAATACTTTAATGTTCCTATATGCAGGGCATATCAATATATATTGGACATGAGTATGTTTAAATTACGTATTAACTTTAAGTAGGTAATTGCACTCAGATAATAAGCTGGTACGCTTCTTAAACAAATCTCTGATTTCACTATCGCCTATTACAGAGTATTGCGTCCGACAGGCGTCTGTGCATCTCAAGGATGCAATTACGAAACTTCCGGTTCCGAAACTTGTGATGGACGGGGTCAATGCCAGACAGACTTGCGCTGACGGAAGTACACGGAAGAACTATTGCTTCGACGGAAGGTGGCGCCATGGTTACGATGTCTGTAAAGTGACTTACTACAGTTCGGAGAATTAGCCTTTGATGGAAACCGGATATACTGACAAACGTCTACACAATCTCTAATCGTGTCACAATATTTATAATCATAATTTTTTTATTAATTCAATGTTACCTTTGTAAATTGATTACATATTTTAAAGTACGACTAAAATTCTACTCAATCATGTAAACAGGTCGAGGGACCACGCTTTTTACAACTAAGGGATCTCATTTTCAGATACAATTTTGACCCAGGTTTTTCTAAACTGTAAAAGGTAATATATCCTCATTGAAGAGTCTAGTTTGCAATCAAGGAAATGAAAACTCAATGGGTTTTGTCCACATCAGAAATCTCATTTGCAGATGCAGTGTGTATCCGTTTTTTTCTGAAATGTAAAATTAAATATATCTTTAATGAATCAGAGACTAGTTTGATGCCAGGGAAACGAAAACTCGAAGTTTAAAAAAAATGATTTTATACAAGCAAACACAGTATTTATTAGGCAGTCAACTTACAATAAATATGTATGTTCTGCAATATAATTGTGGGTACATGAACACAAAGGGAAAAATATGCGTTTGTTTAGTGATACACATTTTATAGAGTTTGTGACGTAGCGATTGTTTTTATAGGATAAAGAGTCCACGGCAAACGACGACAATAATTTAAAACAATATTAATTGTTGCATATATTATGTATACTTTTGTATATAATATATTCACAAAGTTTTTAATAAAATCTAACTTATATATATATATATATATATATATATATATATATAATTTTTATTTATTAAGACATTAAGAATAAGTATATAAAATGATTGGTTTTAACTTTTCTAGGCCAATCCCAAAACTGTTAATTCAATTTAAATGAGCATTATGTTAATAATAATAATTACCCTTGCTTGTATGTTATCAAGGCGCACACGTGCACAGGTATGTATGTACTACTCAAAATAAATATTTTATACTAAGCATATTTTTCTCCTTTTTTCAAAATATTCCTATATACACAAAACTATGTTTTCCTATTTATAATAAACCCAAGTTGTTTCCGATCTCAGTTATTTTACGTTTGTCTTTACTTAAGACATAAATAAATAAGACATATATGCCCCCACCACTTGTCACTTTTGTCTCAAAACTAAGCGTGTGTCACCCACAAGATTTTGCCAAAACTGAATGTTGACCTCTAGGTGTGACATTTACCTTTGAGGTAATAAGATGGGTGACACACGCAACACTCAAGCGGTGATTTGTGGTAAGTTTTTTTTTTTTAATTGCATAATGAATGATAAAGCAACAGACCGGACTAGATGTTGTTTTACCAAATTTGACCTTTCAACTCTATGTGTAACTTTGATATTGACCTTGACGTCTCCTTAATGTGGTCATTAGTCGTAAGTCTTAAAATAGCATGATTAATTACAATGTAACAGTCTGGAAAGCTGTTATATTAGCCAGATTTGACATTTGAACTTTAATTGTGATATTGAACTATCAGGTAGTGACTCAAGGGTAACACACGACTATTGTTCGAATGATGGACAACATTTGTGCCAAATTATTTAAAAATCCATCAACATATTGCAAAGTTATGACTGAGACAGAAATGTTTGTTTGTGTCAAATGTTGCCCTTTGACCTCAGAGCGTGACCTTGGATTTTGAGGAAGTGTGACGGTTGTTTCACTTGATGAGACGTCTTATAATCGTTGACATTTCTGCCAAGTTATTTTAAAATCCATTAACAAATTAAATTGTTATGGCTGATGCAGGACATTTTGCACATCCGTACAGTACAACTGCTATATGCCGACTTGATCGAAATGAGAGGGAAGGGCGTTATAAAATAACAACAGTGAAATGTCATTATTGGAAATACATTTCTAAGTACCAATATTCCCGGTGCAAACACTATCCGTTCTCATCTTCATACAACGTGGCATGTGGTTTTCTGGAAACTTTTCCATGTGAAATGTGTTGATGCTAAATTTATTGACGAGGTGTTTGTTGATCAATTCATTGAACGAGATGGATTACTCGTGATATTCTTCATATATGCGGTATTGGGTAAGTTTCCGTAATAGCTTTTACCTTCTTTGTAATAAGGACATAGCAAAATATAGACATTTTTAAATAGAAACATTACATACTAACGAGGTAGAGAAAGAAGCTTCGTTCACTGTATTTTTTCCAACTACGAAGATAAATTGACTTATTAAATGCTATATAAACAAAGTTTTCACAGCGCTGAAACATTCAACTTTACTTTTAAGATCTTTCCGACAAAATAAAGGCATGCAAGACACAGTTCTTAAGAAATAAACCATAACCATTTCTAGTAAGTCACCTAATAAATCATTTAAATGTTTTCTATCATTCTACTTAATGTTAATGTTTATAGAAAAAAACCTTTAAATGTGTAACGGTTTTGTTGTAATTTATTTGAAACATTCGTTGGAGACAAACAAACACCAGAAAGTAGGTAGCAATGTGCGGAGAATTCTTTTAAAATAATCTTCATTTTATCAGATACAATCCCAAAACATTAGATCTATCTTTGTGAAGAATGTCTAAATACAGATAACTATTTTTTATGTATGAGATAAATTATGAATTAAAGTACCTGATGAACACATTTGTGTATGACATTATACATTAATTTATTTGTCTGATGCTGACCAAATTATAAAGGAAGCAGCATAACGAAAGGCTCATATGTGACATCACAATGATCGAAATATTCGAAGTCAAAAACTTTAAATTTCCACATCAGAGCACTGATAGAAATATGAGCTTTTATTATATAACTGTTTAATGCTTTAACACAAAATACAGGTTGTATCAATTGCTGAAAAAAATCCCGTATTATGCTACTCGCTGTTTCCGATTCCGTATTACCATACTAGCCGGACTACTTTCTTCGATCCATTTAATGACGTCACATTTTAATGCCGTCACATTCAATGACGTCACATTTAAGTCATTGTTTTGTCAGTTTTGTTAAAGCAAAAAATTACAATTGATAACTGTTTTCGTAAGTAGTTGTAAATAATAAAAGGAATATTACGCTAGTCAATTGTTCCAAGTGTTTGCATCAGTATCGTGGCTTGCACTATTTCGTATCACACTCGAGGCTCCGCCTCTCGTGTGATACGTCATCATACAATCCACTCGACTGATACAAACTCTTGGAACAATTGACTAGCGTAATATTCCGTATGTACTTAATTTCTGGTTTGTTTTGCAGCGCTCCAGTCTAAGGCAGACACCATTACCATACCGGAAGGAGAAACCCTCCGACTACCGTGTATACTTCTGCCGACAGCAGACGAGAATATTACGGTACGGAAAGATCATGGTCTCGGTTTATCAAACTTTCAAATTTGCATCCAAATTCACTTTACTTCAACGAAATAAGCGTTTAAAGTATACTATATCTATTTTCACTGTATAAATATAAATATACCATAGGGAAACAATTTGCATGTATCGTAATTACACGTATTTGAAAAAAGGACGTCAATTTTCGATTACGATTCTGCTTTTGTTTGTGTTTGTGTTATTGTTAATTCTGGGAGGGTGATTAGTTCTAATTGTTTGTCTTTCAAACTTATCAAACAGTACGATTCCTTATATCGAGCGTCTCCTGATATCGATGGTTTTGTTTACGTTAAGAACGGGGCTCTCGTGATGGCGTCACACGCAATTGCTCCGAGTATTATGTTTCACTAACATTACTAGCCTTGAAAATAGATACAAACTCAACCAAATGAGGAAAAGCAGATATTATTGCATTTCATAATCTTACTTCAACGAACATAATCCACATTCAATACATTGTATTAGTCCTCCTCATTACATTTCCACATAAATTGCAAAGTGAAACAGACGACTTCACTACTGTAGTGGTAACACAACACTTCAAACACATTACTTTCACTTTCTTTCGATTTCTAGAAAATGTTGCATGAAATCATCGTAGATTCGAGCATAAAGGGTCAGGCGATATACGCGTGTTCAGTGGGAATACCCCCGTTCCGATTGGCAAGATTTTACCAGATCTTTTAATAGTTCAGTGAATAAGAAACTTTAAGTTTAGTTGGCATTATGCCTATTGCAATCGAGTACTCTCCCTTTCATTTGTAACGTCTCAATAGAAGGTGACGACAATGTTGATCGACTCCGTCTCCGTACGTTTCATAGTTGGCGCGTTTGTAACGGAACACCGGCAGTACGTAGACGTCATAATCATCGTCATCGTCCGCAAGACACACACAACAAACGCAGTTCAGAATTGTCTTCTTCTTCATTGTATCATCACTTCAGCACATCCATTTTAAGACTGTATTATGAAAGACAACTACAACACACAATTTGATAAACATTGAAATGTATTAGCTCGTTATTCTTGATGAACGTAATAGCTTAAATATGTTATCAACGTAGTAAATCGTCACAAGCAAACGTAATATTATGATTTTTGGTTAATTCTGAATGACGTCACATTTGACGTCAACTCATTTGGCCACTTAAATTTCAACGCCAAAACGGAAACGGGACAATTTTAACATTGAAGCGGAAACGAGTCAAGCATTTAAGTTTTTATTTTAAATAAAAAATAATCAAGCATTTTAAAATAAGGGTAAGGAGACTAGTACGTAGGGATTAGTTTTTAGAAAAAAAGTACCTTCTAATACAAAAAAATCGAAGAGTTTGCACTGCCTTATTGACAATTTGGTACCATTATTACAGAAGTGGTGCGGTATAAGTATCTAATTATTTACAGAGTTCAATTTTAAAGCAAATGGTACTCCACTACACACTGACGCTTTCACTTTGCCCGTGATTCATGTGAGGTGGCTCTACAACTCCTTGGTTGTGTCGGAAGATGACAACGTTACCATGGAGATGGCCGACGCCGACAGGGTGCGCTTCACCATCCAGCGGCCATACTCTAGTGACTGGTAACATACATGTTGTAATTATGTTAAAGTAATGTTCACATGCGAACTGCAAGATAATAGAGCGAATATCGTCTTTTTGTTCCAATATTCAAAGTTTATGAATTGAAGCTAGCGAGAGTTGTTATTAGAAGGCGATAACAGGATTAGTGGTCCTCTATTTTGGCAAAACAGGCATTAAATTGCATTTTTTACCCGCAAACTTTCAGCATTTATGCAAGTGAACATAGTGTCAAGTAAAACTTTTGTTATAACAATGCCAATTTCAATTTTTAAGCTTTTAGTGTCTGTTTCTTTGAATGAATTCGATACTGCTATGCCGTAGTTTTGGTTAATAACAGCGATGCGCTATTAATACATTTTCGGACGTGACATCAATGACATGTGACGACTGTTATTTAAAAAATAATCGACGGGTAACCGTTGGTTATTGCGGTANGATACCAAATGCACAAACGGGTAAAACTCAACATTAAGCAGACAGATGACAATTATCCCAGCATGCAAAAGGCTAAACTTTGCAGGATAATGACGTTAATCACTTGTTTTTTTTTGTTCAGCTGACAACTACTGAACAGCTGAAGATAAGTGCAAGAATGCTCAGTTGTTCTAGCTGTGTGGATCTTAAGTGCAGGTGCTATACTCGCGAGGACACATGCTTTACTGACCATGCTGACGAAGTAAATATAATAAATTTATGCACTTTTAGTATTAAAACTGGATAAATTAATCGGCAAAACTGTCCGTCCGTAATAGCTTCTATTCCCCATATTTTATTTATTTAGCGCTATTGATGAAGATTTATATTCATTTATGCACACTAACTAGAATGAAGATACTTTTTTTAATTTAAATTCATTTGTATACTGCCAAGTGCCGATAAATACTTGTCGCAAACACACTTTTGCGTTTATATAAATACATCTCATTCATTTATCATTATGGACAAATTTACATTTGTAAATTCAGATTGCTGTGAATACTGATGTCTCAGTCGGTGGTCCATGTTCTGGAAATTCTACAAAATATGTACAAAGTGAAAAGGTAATGTGATTTATTAATTATTATACACAAATAGATACATCTATGCCATGTGAAAAGAAACCGGATTTCCTAGAAGTTACATCCATGCGAACGTTATATGTATATGGTAAAATTTTATGTCGCGTATGGAGTTTAAATTTGTATACCCGTTGGTATTAAATATTTGCCCAAAACTAAATGCGTATTCTGTTATGATCTTTAATTAATATGACTCCGTATTATTTGCATATTTCTTTCTTATTTCAATCTTATATCAACCATATTGAATTTTGCTCAATAAGTAGTGTACGGTTTATCCCGATGAAGCCCCGGCAGAGCCCCGGTTGTCGCCGGTAATGCCCAGGTGGAGCCCCGTGAAAGCTGGCAGCGTCCCGGCAGAGCCCCGGTCTACCGAAACTCCGCCGGCACTCACCGGGGCTATACCGGCATCAGACCCCGGCAGAGCTACGGCAACACCCCGGTTTAATCGCGGTTGACGCCGGTAATGCCCAGGCGGAGCCCCGGTGAATGCCGGGGCTTCACCGGGATAAACCGTAGCTAGTCCGAGGTTGACCGGGTCGCTGTCGGGTTGTTGACCGGCTTCAACCGGGGCGGCACCGGGAAATAGTGTGACCGCGTTCAAAAATGTCAACGAATCATCCCGGTGCTCGCCGGTCGACCGGCGTTGGCAAACCGGGATGGACCGGGGCTCTACCGGCAATAGTGAGACTTGGGCTTAATATACCTCAAAGCCATTTATTTCAATTTGATAAATATGTGAATTTTTCTAATTTCAGAGTCTTCTTGAGCCGATTGATTCCGTAAACGAGTCTCTTGTTGGAAAGTTCAGCGTGCTCAACTACGTTTACGATGGGCTATCCTATCCAGGGAACATTTTATCCGTTGACGAGGACTACGTAGAAGTCAAAGCCATGAGTAGAATTCGGCGAAATAGGTGGTTCTGGCCTAAGAGAAGTGACGTTCTGTGGTACGATAGAAAGTCAATTATAACACTTCTTGACGAAGAGCCAGTACATGTAACAAAGAAGCACCAAAAAATAAACGACGACATTTGGGCTACGGTTGAAAGTGCCCTTGAATGAATTAAACTGTTTATATTGCGCCATACACTGCTAAATTGAATCGGACGCAATTAAATTGATGTTTAAAGTAAATTGTTTGAATTCCTCCACGTTCTGTTCAAAGTTTGAGAGTTTTGTTTGAATAGGAAGTTCTGTTTTACGTTGGAGGAAACATTTACATTCCGTTAACCTGGGTGTATTCAATTACTATAATTACGGCATAACTACAAACCCAATATTTACAATAGTGCCTCGTTTCCAAATCAGCCTCGTTTCAATAATTAAAGTACGTTGCGCTCACAAACCGTCCAAGATGAAAACGAGGCACTATTGTCAATATTGTTGTGTGTCGTGCTGTAACTGCAGTAATGATCGAATGATGTGATTTATATGGATATGGAAATGACAAGATTCCTACATGAAAGAAAGATGAAATCGCGTTATGTGTCTGTCAAAGTAAATGTTTGTTACTTGTTTTATGAGTATATGATATGTGAAGATTTGAAAATATATTATTATTTTACCACTGAGATTTTTTTTAATGGATGTTGCGGAAATGACATTAGACCCCCATATGCCAAAATATATGTCAAAACATGTCATAAAGTTCACATTTAAAATCACTGCAGGTACTTGAAGTGCGCAATAGACATCTGATAGTTCATCTTAATGCACAAAGTTATAACAATTGTGTTGGGACCAGTCCGAATTTTTCTGTTCACTTTAAGACCGTTTTTTTTGTAGAATCACCCGCATATTTGTATTAAGGTTTAACAACCAAATAGCCCCATGTTTAGCAACAGCACGCTCCACACATAGAGTAATTTTGGTTTTTGTTTGACAATTTTCCCAACAGCAGAGCAACCACGCTCACCTTACACATTCCGCATGGCACGTTTACCGATCTTCTTGTTTCAAAAGTTCTATGCATAGCAGGAATATTTATACAATCCTTTCAATCGCCCCGAAGATCGTTGGTTACCCCTCACGTGACATCCACATGCAGGTATGCCAGCGGACACAACGTGTCGTCATGTGGTGCAACGTGACCGGTCAGCCCTTTCCCGCTATCAAGTGGTTCTACTGGAAGGACGAGAACTCGCCCAAGTCTTGTGAGATAATCGATCCTTGTGTCTATGTGTTTTTATCCCTGGGCTATTTCCCTTGTTGCAAAGAATGTGTTTGTTCGTTTCCGTGTTTCAACAGTAATTTTAGCCATACTAAGGTCATAAGTTAAGCAACCCACACTTTTTCCAGTTTACCTGTACTAAAAGCACATTCTTATACCAGTAACTAAATCATATTACGGGAATGATGGCAATAGAAAGGGTTCTGATGACTTTAACATTTCGTCAATAGATTTAACTTAGTTATTCGATATAGTTGGAACGCACACACAAGTTTATTTGCTGTTTGAACATCTTTTCATAAATGTTAACCTTGTTACGCTTCACGGTAAAAGTTCAAAATATATGCATGGCTGTAGCTAAATAATTGAACCGGTCTTTTCATCATAACATGTCTTACATGTTCAACCTGTTGAGAGGACGGAAAATTGCGCGCAATACCTAATTAAAGGTGAAGGACATATTGTCATATCTAAATGATTCAAATGTGAGTAGCATTCTTTACATTGCAGATATCGGCCTATACAATCACATGATTTTTATCCGGACGTGGATCACTCCAACCAGGGCCAATATCGATGCGAGGTCAGCAACACGCACGGAAGTGACGTCATTGTGTTCCACGTTCACGTCATAGGTAATTGGAAACAAATTAGAATTGTTGCGAACGAGTTCGGCCCCGAGAATTTTAGGGGCAAAATCTTGTTCGAGTAAACAAAGCGTACACAAAATATTATGCAGTTTACTTGCTAAAATGGTTTTATATAGTTATCAATAAAGCCCTTGAATAAAACTATACCTAGTTGATTTTTTCCAAGCATTGAATTATCTAGAATGTAAAAACGCTTAAAAGGTTATGTGGAACAAGATATATGATAACATTTCCTGGAACTGTTTAATTTTAGTTCTTTACAAGACTCTATTGTAGGACATTTTATTTAATTGAAGTTACGTTATGCAACATGAAGCTGTTATTGGGTCAAGTTACCGTAATATCGTTATTGCCTTGAAGTCGCATGAAAGCTACATTAATATCGAATCATATTTAAGCATCGCTTTGGGAAAAAGGTACTTAATGCATGTACGTAAAGTGTCGTCCCAGATTAGCCTGTGCAGTCCGTACTCGTTAATCAGGGACGACACTTTCCGCCTAAACTAGATTTTCGTTAAGAGACTCACTTTAAAAGAAAAATATCATACAAGTGGAAAGTGGCAGTCCTAACAGGCTAATCAGGGACGACACTTTTCGCAAATGCATTAAGCTCAGTTTTCCCAGAGCAAGGCTCATTTGTAGTTGGCTGTAATTTCGCGCATATTTCAATTGCTTTGTGTTGCGCTGTACGATATTGTTTTTTTTTTTTTACAATTCATATTTCGTTAACATACCAGAGCACAAATATGAGCTCATTTTTCACAGTTAAAATGTAAAGACTGTTTCACCAAAACAGGTCATGAGTTGAATAGAGTAGAAATGCACATCACACATTGGATGCCGTTACAAACTTAACATATAATGTGGACAGACGGTAATGAGTGAAGAATAAAATCTCACTTTTCACCTTCATTTGAAAAATGACAACCTTAGTTTCACAGGCGTGGTAAATAGGATTTTGTGAAAAAGTATTAGCCTTGTTCTCTTGACTAAAATAAAGTAGATGTTTATGTAAAACTATGGCAAATGTATTCAATTGCAGATCGGATTATGACATTGGACCCAGAAAACCCAAGCAGGCCGGGCACCATGACACTTACCGGTAATGCCACCATAGCTCCTTCTAGCGAGGGCCACAGTAAGAACAACGACAACAACAACGCGTTAACATTAA
This sequence comes from Dreissena rostriformis, assembly GCA_007657795.1. Lineage (NCBI taxonomy): Eukaryota > Metazoa > Mollusca > Bivalvia > Myida > Dreissenidae > Dreissena > Dreissena rostriformis. The sequence goes on along the minus strand of VMBQ01007092.1, from coordinate 41,725 downwards.
TGGTGGAGTGTCTTGTTTTATTGAATGTGTTCTTAAGACATTAGAAACGATTAATTAACATGTAAAATGACAGTGTTACAACAAATCATTTTAATTCTTTACTTTAACCAGAAAACAAAAACTCTAAAAATGTATTTTACAGCTGTTGACAATGTTTATATCAAAACAAATAAGACTAGTAAGACATAGCATATTAATTGCATGATATGAACTGGGTTTGAATCATTTTAAAGACGCATATCGACAGAAAATAATGAACGGTCTTGTATATGATAAAGAAGCTTGTTGTTTTAATAATTTGAACCAAAGGACCCAAGTATCGCTTGGAAGAAAGCGCACTATTGATTTTAGTTGAAGATCACGATTTCTGTTAAAGGGACCTGTTCACGTTTTTGTAAATTGACAAAATTGAAAGAATTTTTGTTCGGATCTGCAAATTTTCGTTCTAGTTACGATATTTACATGTTGAAAAATTAATCTAATAAATTCAACACATTGATGTTACTGTAATTATTTGAATTGTTATAAACCTGAAGAATAGATACCCCAATTAGTGCAAAGAACAAATATTTGTTCGTCGCAAGGGTATAACGGCCATAAGAAGATGGAACGAATAAGTAAGTAAGTAAGTAAGGGCGAACATATTCGATTCATGGAAAAATTTAGTATGTATTGATAATCAACTGTTATTCAATGAAAATAAGCCTGGAACCAAACATATATTTTAACAAAAGGGTCATGGGTTCTAAGTTGCTCACATGAGACCCACACAAACTAAACTATTCTGAGAAGGGGGAGGTCAGAATAATAAAAGTACTTAACGAAACATAAATATCTAATTTGCATACACATTTTTATTTTGGAACTCGGCTGAGATGCCATTGGAACAAATGTTCTGACCAAGTTTCATGAATATTCTACTTGATATTTGATTTCTAGAATGTTTACAAGCTTTTTGGCGTAGTGACCTTAGTTTTCACTTGACAATACCGAGTTTTAAACCCGGCCAATATATCACAAGGACAAATGTTCTGACCAAGTTTCATGAAGGATTGACTAAAACTGTTACTTCTATAGACTTAACAAGGCTTCACGATAGTCATACAAGGAAAACTGCCTAACACCATGTCGACCATATCTTAATCAACGGGACGATACCCTTATCGAAGCCCGCTGACATATCATTAGAACAAATATATGACCAAGTTTAAGAAAGATTTGGAAAATGATGGTTTTAGAGTGTTAACAAGCTTTTTTCAAATTTGACCTTGTGACCAACTTAAGACCTCACGTAATCATGTTCTGATCCAGTCTCATAAAGATTGGAAATAAATGAAGCCAATAGAGCGTTTACGGTGTTACCCTAAGCAATATAAGGAAAACTTACCCGTCTCCTGGCGGCCATGTTTTTTCAACGCATCGGAAAAAAATCCAATTCGGCGAGATATGTTTACAACAAATGTTCAAGACGTTATGACTAAAACTGTGACATCTAGAGTGGTAACAAGGTTTCATGAAAGCCATATAAGGAAAAACTGCCCGGTCCCCTGATGGCAATGTTTTCTGAAGAACCGGAACCATTTCCTCTCAAAGCCAAGACGTCACTAGAACAAAAGTTCTGACCGTATTTCTTGAAGATTGGATCTTAATGTGACTTTTATTGTGTTAACAAGCTTTTTGAATTTTACATAGTAACCTAGTTTTAACCTAACATGACTCAGTTTCGATCTCGGCTAAGATATAATTTGACAAATGCTCTGAACAACTTTCATTGTTTCAAGATTGTAAATCAATGTGGCACCTGTAGTTTTAAAAATGTACATGTTGACGACGGACGATGGACGACGCACCACGAATGGCGGGCAAACCATGATCACAAAATATTACCATGAGCATGTTGTGCTCAGGTGAGCTAAACATGTTATATTTGGATTTAGTACTTCAACTCTGCATTAACTGAGTCCCAGTTTTGAAACAGGAGCTTGTAATTATACATGTCTATCTGCAAACGTGCACAATTTACAAATATAAAAAGATAACTGACTAGTATATCCTTGTTTCGTGAAAAAAAAACAGATATTATGGACAGGCAATATTACAAAACATTGTCTTGATACATTCGATATTATGTAACCATAACAAACATCAGGTCAATAAATAGCCGGTTTCTATCATAACATATGCCCACAGTGCTGTACAATTAGTTAAAGCGTTTCTTTCCAAAATAAGGTTACCGAATATTATAATGAATAAAAAGACTTCGCGTTACAAAGTTACAGGTTATTACATACGTTTGGACAACGTAAGAGATAGTATTGAAGACTTTAATACCGGTACAAACAATTATATATATGTTTAAGACGCATTTAAACAGTACTTAATTAACCACTGTAAAATCACCCGTTAATTATGTTTAATATACACAGTTGTCCATAGTATGCTAACATTATTAATATATTTAACAACGGTTTTAATTTTTTTATGTAAATAATTTCAAAAACAAATCAAGAAGAGGGCATTTGCAGACGGACGATTTTATGTAGGTATATGGGAAAATGTGGTGATAATTAAGTAGTACAAATGTATAAATTAATAAACTGAAACTGAAACTGATTAATTAATGAGAAAAGCGATAAACATACCATCAGAAAAAATAACAACATAAATATAGCAAAAAAGACAACAATAAAAAAATATTTATACTAACTACATTATAATATTATAACGTAATATTCAAAAATATCGTGTACAACGAACGTATTTTTGAAACATTCGAGGGTTTAACATGTACTTCCGTCAGAGGCTAACGATACATATTTACATAAAAGACTGTATACTGAACAAAAGATGTGTAAATCTTTTGAGTTCATTAATCGTGTTAAACTTTTAATTAAAGAAACACAATACTAAATACCCAGATAACAAACTAAACTTACCTAAGACGGAGAAATAATGTACTGATAAATGCAAGTTAACTTTGTTAAACAATATTGTTTCTTTAGCTTCCTGTCCTAGTCAACAATAGTATTTAGAAAATGTTAGAAACGTACTAATATTCATACAATATACGCCTTAGTCTGGGGTAAAACAATTTAATGACTTGATAAAGCAAACTCGTCTGATGACTCGTCTTATTTTCAATTAACAATTCCACATTCAATTCATTGATAGCGTGCATTTAATAATAAATTAATTCAACGATACATTTTAATTGACATAACAATAATATCTATACGTCATATTGTAAAACTGACGAAAAAAACACATACACAAACAACTTAAGTTTCATATATATGCACGTGCAATTGCAAACGTTAGTTAAACCTTCGGCAAATACATTAAAATGGCACTTTGGACAATTTATAACATCATTCACCGAAACGATATTTGAAATGCTTAACATTTATAGAAATAAAATAAGTTCGATTATATAATCAACCTATAACATATGATACGATACTCACGCGAACTACATGTATAGTTGTTCCTTACATAGATAATTTGGCAAACTTACAATAAAGCTATAACGGTATTTTGTATTTTCGGACAATAGGAGCTGTGCATTGTCACGTTAGAATTCCATATTTTAACTGATCAACTCTAAAATTGCAACATATATACAAGCCAGTATCACAACAATTATATTAACACAAACGACACATTCGAGACATAGTATAATACATCTACGTTTTGTTATATTTTGAGATAATTTACATTTATATAGTAACGTTCCACCGTCATTTATGAATTGAAAAAAATAATCATGTTAATCAAGCTTCTCCAAAACAATTAAAAGACTTAAATGCGTGAATAATACAAAGGGCGGTAAAAATGAATAGATACATTAAAATAATTGTTTTAAACACGATGCATTTTTTACCATGTAACGCGTTTACAATACATGTAATATAAGTACATTTTATATAGTTATATTGGTTTGTGATTTCAAGTACTATTGTGTTTTGCGTATAAATAATAAAGTAATAAGAACCGTTTCTACATACTTGATTTGATTCGTATAATGGCATTACTCTGAACAAATGGTATTTTTACAGTATAAATAACCGTTTCTACATTCTTGAATTGATCCTCGTGTTTGCATTAATCGACTTACAAGAGTAACGTTGTAATTAAATGTGAAATACATATAATTACACACATGTTATTAAACAAATATGTATGTACAACAATATTTACATATGAATGCATTTATATTCTATGAGCATATTATTCATTATCTGTACAAAGTATTTATATTCTATAAGCATGTTATTCATTATCTGTACAAGGTATTAACATTATATGAGCATTTTATTTCTTATCTGTACAAAGTATTTACATTCTATGAGCATGTTATTCATCATATGTTCAAGTTACTCACAATCTACGAGACTGTTATTCATTATTTGTACAAGGTATTAACATTCTACGAACATGTTATTCATTATCTGTACACGATATTTACATTCTATGAGCATGTTATTGATTTTATGTACAAAGTATTTACATTCTATGAGCATGTTATTCATTATATGTACAAGGTATTCACACGAATATTCGAAATGACGACTTTCGTATAGTTAACATCAATGCACGAACTACATGGTAACGTTTGATCTGAACAATACAAAATAAAAAAACAATAACCACGACGACAACGTTGACAATGAACTCACGTGTGCCTTTACAGCTGTAAATCATTTTAAAAAGACAAATATAAATGTGAAAAAAAATCGTATTTACAAATGCAGCTATACCACCGTGAACGTGTATAATATTGTATATTGCGTTGCGGGATCACTTCAATTTGAAACAGTAGTAAAATGTCATTTCTTTGAGTTTCATGAAGATAATACCGAATATTTTAACGTGAAAAAAAGTCATTTGAATAATTAATTTACTTCCTTGTACATGTATAACCCTCTTTACGCTTTGGTTATTCTAAAAGACTAACACCGTGCAGATATAATGCTATTTACACCTCTTCATTTACAGATAGGAATTATTTTGGAAATTCGAAAAACTTACATGTGTCAAAAACATATAACATCGCAAAACAATGCTACTAAGTCCATGTTTAACAACGATTCAATAGCGAATTCAAAATAAAACCTCTTATGTACATGTATTAAAATGACTAAAGTAAAAGGTTGTATACACAATGTTATTGGGCAGTAGATGTGTCAATCAACATCACGAATTAACAGTGTTTAACATCGTACTTTACGTAAATAATGACGGCACAAAATCAAGCGTCAATCAAATCCCAGGAAAACTAAAAGAACAATTACCAAATCCAATGTACACTACATCAAGAGAAAGTACTGTCACAGAATCCAGAAATCGGAAACAGGACTAGGCATGGATTACCTGTTCCTTAAACGTTCAATAGCATGAATAGCATAGCCGGTTTTCTTCTTCATCGCCTGGATACCGCGTAACCATACACGCTAGAGCAGAACGGGCAGTGCAGTGAAACGTGCGATGAGCCTTATCCTTGGTGCTGTACTACATCCTCAATAACGGTCCTTGGACACTTATTATGGATTGTACTCATGAGATCTTAAAGGAGCCCCAGTTCAAATTAACACGAAAACAGAAACCAATAGGTGATATTTCGTTTGTATAGTACTCAACTATTTTAATTTGCGAAATAACACACATATACAAAAATATGTATTATTAATTTTGTACGTTGGTCATCTAGAGAAGGAAAACTCTAAGTCTTTCGAAACACAATTTTTTTTTATTTTTTTTTACCTTATAGTTTTGTCTTTACGCTGGTTAGATAACATATTTTTACATTTGTATTTACATTTTAATTCGATATAAATAAGATTCTTTTGAAAATTACTGCGAGAACTTTACCATAATGACATCAAATACTGACGCCGTTTCACAAGTTTGAGTCAGCATCATTGACATCACTTACAATTTAACTGCAGAGTTGTCGTTCCTGCTCTTTTGATTCACATAAACAGCGGGCTCAATGACAGAAATTTCTGCAGCTAAAAAGAAAGCGTACAAAACACATTATTGTTATTCTACCTTAAAACATTTATAACATATTTTGAAACTTTATTTTACATTTGTATACATAATTCAAAACCTAATACTTTTCTGTGCTGGGTAGATTATGCAATGTTAATGATATGTGTATGGCCCATTACTCGAATTGAATCAGTTCGCTGATTTAATTAACATATTGTATTGATTAAAACTGAGAACTTCGTTTGAATGGATTAATCATTTGCATAAATTTTATTGACTTCTTTCTTCTAAATAAATAAAGGTTTTATTTACTATTGGGCACGTTATTGTATTCAGGCCATAATTAGAATTTCGAACAATTCTGCATTAGTGTTAAACCGAAATCTTATTTACCTGTTTAATTCAATATGTAAAACGGTAGTTTGTTGGTGTGTAGTAGATACAAATTTATTAAAATAATAGTAATGCATTTTACGGATTCATTCGTAATGAATAACATTGTTACATCATAAAAAATATAAATGCATGTTATTATATTAAAACGACAGTGGGAGCATGGCTGTTATGAATGTAAGCATTGTTTTAGAATGTTTAACATGTTGAATCTTCCAATGTGTGAATCAATAAATCACTTTCAAAAATAACTTGGTTAAATGATATAAACTTAAATTCACAATAAGCTCACCTTGTTGTAGCAAATCAAATCGTCATCCATAAAAATCTTTACAGTTCGGTTAAAACGTCGAAAATAGTAATAACTCGAAAAAGTCTAGTTTTTTAAATACATACTGTACAACTAGAAAATCCTATTTACACAATATATTTTATTTCATTGGGTTCCTTTTGAAGAAGCTACAAGCGTTGTGTGTATTATATATATATAATACAATATATATTATATATAATGTTTTGTTTTGCCTGGTGAAAGACGGAAAAATAGAACGTTCACTTAACCGTTAAAAGCCTTCGTTATTTACTTTACCATCAACCATACATACGCGACTACTATAATATATAACTCGCCGTCCTGATAAGTCTTACAATATATATATATATTGTAAGACTTATCAGGACGGCGAGTTATATATTATAGTAGTCGCGTATGTATGGTTGATGGTAAAGTAAATAACGAAGGCTTTTAACGGTTAAGTGAACGTTCTATTTTTCCGTCTTTCACCAGGCAAAACAAAACATTATATATAATATATATTGTATTATATATATATAATACACACAACGCTTGTAGCTTCTTCAAAAGGAACCCAATGAAATAAAATATATTGTGTAAATAGGATTTTCTAGTTGTACAGTATGTATTTAAAAAACTAGACTTTTTCGAGTTATTACTATTTTCGACGTTTTAACCGAACTGTAAAGATTTTTATGGATGACGATTTGATTTGCTACAACAAGGTGAGCTTATTGTGAATTTAAGTTTATATCATTTAACCAAGTTATTTTTGAAAGTGATTTATTGATTCACACATTGGAAGATTCAACATGTTAAACATTCTAAAACAATGCTTACATTCATAACAGCCATGCTCCCACTGTCGTTTTAATATAATAACATGCATTTATATTTTTTATGATGTAACAATGTTATTCATTACGAATGAATCCGTAAAATGCATTACTATTATTTTAATAAATTTGTATCTACTACACACCAACAAACTACCGTTTTACATATTGAATTAAACAGGTAAATAAGATTTCGGTTTAACACTAATGCAGAATTGTTCGAAATTCTAATTATGGCCNATAGCGGTTTATAACTGGCTATAGTTGTTTCATTTTGTTTTGCTAGAAGAATGAATGCAATATAAATACCAGAAACAATTTTCGAAAGGCCCTCTTGTGGTGTGATATTGGCCCTCTCATTAAAATATGGGTTTCCTAAACAGCTTTTGAATACGGACACAATGCAGACATGCGATAAAATAACATAATAGTTTAAAAACGCACGAGTTTAGGAACTACCTCCAGAGTTATCAGTGCACGAAATGTTGAGACTAATTTTACAATAGTGAATCCATGGTTTCGAATCAACGTAACTCTCCAGTTGGAGTAATCATTTATCATCGACGTCATCGTCATCATCAGCAGTAGCAGAAAGTGCAAGAGCAGCAGCGGAACGAACAGTACCCTGTTTGTGTGCAACTTCAAACTGCTGAACATAAACTGATTTGAATTCACAACAGTCTTGCTTGATTCTCGTATATTCATCTTCATTCTCTTCCACGCGGAACAACAGTTTACACTGTACCCTATGTTTGGTAGTAGACAGAGTATGTACGAAATGTAGTAGTGATGAATGGGGACAATGTTTTATAAATTATAAACAAATACTCAATACATTCAGGCAGTTTCATTTCCACATCATACTCTTTCAAACAAATCCTTAGCTGCTGCAGGTGGGTGAGAAGGGGCAGTGTCTGTGACAGCAGGTCGGCGTGTTCTATTTGCGTCATGTTCAGACTGGTTATATGCACTGTGGGTAACGTTTCATACAACCCAGGCCAATCCTTAAATACCTCCAACTTAACATTTGACAAATCTGCACCTCGCATGAGCGGTTCTGAGTCCTTTTCAATCGCCTCTCGCCTCTGTAAAACTACGTATTCATTTAAGAAGACGAGCGTTGACAGTTGTATCAACAAACTGTACAGCCAGTCTGATGAACAGGATCCTTCTTCAAAAATCATCAATTGAAGGGTCTGTGGTAATGTGTGATTAAAACCAGTCAAGTAAGTCCCTTGTACACGAATCGATTTAAACGCGGGTAACGTGTTTTGTGTCACAAATGTCAATGAAACATCGTCAAAAGCCGTCAGCTGTAAGGTTTTTATATTCGTACCACGCAACATTTCAAACCGCACCTTATGGAATTTCAAGACGCGCAGTTCAATGTTTGACATGTTACATGACAACATCTCTGACTGTAAATCAGAAACATTTGTATTTGAACTATCATTTACATCAGCTTTAACATTTTTTTAACATTCCGATTGCATCACGTTATCGTTTAAACAATGTAAACAGGTTTCATTACTCGATATCCCGAAGCAGTTCTCCACGTCTAATTTCACATGATGTTTAATTGTTGACAATCTGATTAATGCACTGTACAGCCATTACAATGAACAATCGCCCTTTGTAAAATTCATAAACTCTAGAGATTGTGGTAATTCATAATCAAATCGTGTCGAATACGTTCCAACTAATTTAATCCTTTTCAACATATTCCACTTTGTTTGCGTAACGGCTTCCAATGAATGATAATCAGTAGCTATAACGATCATACTTCCGATACTTGTATCACGCAATATTTTAAACAGTTCCTAACTGCCATTCTTAACTAATATCTCAATGTTGGACTGGTCATTTGACAGTTTTTAAGATCGCAAGTCCGAAACATGTGTATGTGATTCGTCTCGACGGGTTTCTTCTATACTAGACTGAAACACAAAATTCCACAGCTCACATCTGACAGGATGATCTAATGAAGATAGCGTTTTCATCGAGCTGCACAACCACTTTGATGAACAGTCGCCTTTCTGCAGACTTATACATTTCAATGAAGCTGGAAACTTGAGATCACATCGACCAGTATAGGTCCCCCACAAATAGAGCATAGTTAGCTTGTTGAGCGTGTGAAGAATTTCTGATGCTAATGAGGCACATTCAGTCGTTCCCAGGCTGAGGATTCCAATGCTTGTATCACGAAATATTTCAAACAATTCTTTACTGCTATTTTTTATAAATATCTTAACATTTTACATGTCATGTGACAGTATTTTAGATCGCAAGTCCAATTCGTGTGTATGTGATTCGTCTCCAAGTGTTTCTTCTTCACTTGACTGCAAAACAAAATCAAACAGCTGACACATGACAGGATGGTCTAATGAAGAGAGCGTCATCAACAAGCTGCAAAGCCACTCACATGAACATCTGCCGTTGTAGAGACTTATACACTCTAATGAAGCTGGCAGCTTGAGATCACATCGATCCGTAAATGTCCCCCTCAAAGTAAGCTTAGTTAGCCGGTTGAGTGTGTGAAGAATCTCTTTTGCTAATGAGGCACAATCAGCCGTTATCAGGTCGAGGATCCCTATACTTGTATAATGTAATAGTTCAAACAGTTCCTTACTGCTATTCCTCACTAATATCTCAATGTTGGACAGGTCATGTGACAGTATTTCAGATCGCAAGACTGATATATGTGCATCTGATTCGCCTCCTCGGGTTTCTTCACTTGACTGCAAAACTAAATCCCACAGCATACACATGACAGTATGATCTAATCAAGAGAGCGTGATCAACAACCTGCAGATTAGTTAGATTATTCAGCGTGTGAAGAATCTCTAATGCCAATGAGGTACAATTAGCCGTCCTCAGGTCTAGGATCCCTATACTTGTATCACGTAATATTTCAAACAGTTCCTTACTGCCATTTTTCACGTCTAGCTTAATATTGGACAGGTCATGAGACAATATTTCAGATCGCATGTCCGATACATGTGTAAGTGATTCGTCTCAACGGGTTTCTTCACTTGACTGCAATACAACATTCCACGGCTCACACTGGACAGGATGATCTAATGAAGAAAGCGTGATCAGTAAGCTGCACAGCCACTCAGACGAACATTCGCCTACCTGCAGACTTAAACACTCCAATGAAACAGGCATCTTCATATCACAACCTATCTATTGCATCTCTTAGTGATATTTGCAAGAGAAATTGGAACTCCTTTAATGTTTCGATGTCACTAAATGTAGACTTGTGCTCAGAATTGTTCTCAGACACTGCATCACACCAGTCAAGAGCCAATTTAGTAAGAAATGTAGTTTTCCCTTTCCCGGGTACTCCTTGAACAAATACACGGCTACTGAGCTTTTCATCTCTGTAAAATAAAGGTTTGTATTGTTTAACCGGGTTTTTCGTTTTCTTTCGGGATCCATCTTTCTCCATTGTTACGTGGCTCAATTTAGGTTGCACAAAGACATCCCAGATGGGTTTTTCGCGACCCTCCTGCAGTGGCGAAACAGACACAGTGTTCTTATTCGTCGCATAGAACTCTATTAACCGGTCACGCAACTCTAAAATTAAAAATAAACCTAAGATTAACTAATGACACCATCCAGTAAATAGTCGTTAATAATAACAATAATAACAATAATGATGATGATGATGATGATGATGATGATGATGATGATGATGATGATAATTATGGTGATGGTGATGACGATCACGATCACGATGACGACGACGACGACGATGACGATGAAGATGACGATAACGATGATGATGATGATGATGATGATCATGATGATCATGATGATGATGCCTGCGAGTTCATTCCTGATGCAGCCAATTTAATGAACAGATACCCGTTTTGATTTACAACTTGTCAAGTAAAACATTGACTATTTTAAAACCGGTTTACCCTTATTGAAGAAATGTGGGTTCGATATTAATTCGTCTTTGTTACAAAATATTACGGCATGTTAGTTGACAAAATGTAACCCAATGGTTCGACAACGACGAGAATAGTCTTTTTAATATGTCGGCATTGCGCGAATGGGATTATCCGATATGCACTGAATATAACTTCCGGAAATAATAACTACTTTCAGTTTGGAAATACGATAGCACTGATGCTTTTAAAACGGACACAGGGATACCGTTTAAACGGTAACGTTTCGTTTATTTCATTTCTTTTAAACGTTTAGAAAAATCTGTAATCGTGATACCCTTAGTACCTTTAACGTATTTTTGCAACGTTTTACCTTCATCAAGACTTTTTTAGAAAAATTGTGAAGTTTTTTCTTCCTCCTGAAAAATTAAATAAATTGAGTTTGGTTACTTTTGCGGGTAAGGGACGATATCATTATATATAATAAAATAAACAGTAAAAAAGGGTTGTGTTTGTGAAACACATTGCCCCCTACTGCATTTAGAAGCCCTGAATGAAAGGGTCAGAGTAGGAAACAACACCTTCCAATTAATGCATTCGCGGTTTATGGTATCAAATCAAATAAAGTCTCTCAAATAGAACCAAATATGTTTAGTTGATTGCTTATGAGAAATGTTGGATTACATTTACAATAGTAATCTAAAAATGTGTTAACAAATTTGTTTACAATTAATGATTGTATATGCATTTGTTTTATGTGTGTTGGGTACTGTTGCTTTCTGTTCGACAATGACTTTTATATACATGTGTATATATATACATATATATATTGTACATTACCCAGTTGTTTATTAACTGTTTATAAAAACATTGTTTACATTTCATCATGAATGCAATAAACATATGGAATTGGAATTGAAATGAAATAACAAACTGTAACATTTATAATTACAACTAAACGATAGTATGCTATTTTTTAAGACATACCTGAAGCAAATGACAGAAGAAAAAAAAAAATCTGCCAATTGTAATAATCATTTATAACAGTTATGTTATACTACAATAAACAATATCTCATAGTTATACAGAGTATCGACAAATATGTTTAAACCGATCTATTTCAATTAAAAATGGGACCGAATATTTCTGATATTGTGGCCAAAAAAAGCCTGGTGTTGGATCCGAATAAGCCTGATTTCACTGGTGCCGAAAAAGCCTGGGGCCGTAAAAGCCGACATCCGTTAAGAACTTCTACTAATATATCATCAGGACTTTGTAAAATTTCAAGTGTAATGGTGCTTGCTGAACTTTGTTGAGACATATGTACATTTTCAATCTTCCTGCCATTTCATATGTGTAACAAACAACAAAAAATTTCGCAACAGAGTATTTTATGTCCAGGTCACCGCAATCTGTTTTCGATAATAGCTAAATCAAACAATTGTTTACCAAAATTAAGTATTGCCAAGTGCAATAAAGATCTTACCTGATTGAATGATCCTTCAGGTGTAGATAACATGTCAGAACTGTTATATTGTTCCCAATGAAAGCCTCAAACAAACGTATACCAATTTCGACGCGTTATTATTTGACGCCATTTTGAGCAGGAAATACCACTTTAGTCACTCTGAATCAGAAGATCTCAATCGTGATACATCGACTATATCCGTAATCATCCGCCCGATAGATCTCGTGTGTTAGCCACCAGCTAGGCTTGTACAACTACTTTAGCTTCCAAATCGTGATCCGTCTTGTGTTATGAGGCTCTATACGACGCGCGTTAAACTAGCGCAAAACTTGATGCCGAAATTGTGATATAAACAAAAGTCAGCGTTCATTTGTTGTGTATTGTGCCATATTATCTCAATTATTCACTTTTCCAACATTATTTTACCATGTTATTGTCCACCTTTGAAAATGAAATTACGGTGTTTACAAAACTATCCAAATCGAAAGTTAAACTGGTTACAATACATTTCGCGATGTAAACAATAACTATTTGTTCAGTTTGATGAAGAGAATCGAACAAAGACAATGGAGTATTTATGAAATACTGACTATCTTTGCCGAGTGTTGTACCATCTAAAAATAAATTATCGCCTATGTGTTCCATTGCAAATCGAATTATAAAATTTGATAAAAAAATCCAAGCAGGCCGGGCACAATGATACACACCGGAAATGCCGCCGTAGCTCCTTCTAGCGGTAACAACAACGACAACAACAACGCGTTAACATTAATGATGAATGTACTTGTTTTATTGAATGTGCTTGCAAGACTTTAAACACGATAAATTTATCATGTGGCAGAGTACAACATATCACTTTAATACTTCAGTTTAACCAGAAAACACATTGAACTAGCAATACATATCATATTAATTTCATGACACCAAATGGGTGTGCATCATTTAAAATAGGCTTATCGATGGTTAATAAAGGTCGGTATTGTATGTTTTGCAAATGAACTTATTAAACGTTCAGTTAATGGTTATAAAAATAAAAAAGAGGACGTCATAATCTTTTTTTCAAATGTGCACTATTGATTCTAATTGAAGAGCACGATTTCTGTAGACGTCTGTTAAAATCCCATTTGAACCGCGTCACGAACAAATATGTGTCTCAGTGTACTTTTGATGAACTAGTACATCAATGAGGCATTGCGGTTAGATAAACATATGTGTGAAAAATAAGAATATGCATGGTCTTAATATATATGCCATGAGATGGGGATTTACCGGCGACACGCCTATTAAATGTTTATGTTTTATTTTATTTTTTTTAAATATGATTGCATTAAATATACAATTTATTACAACATCACAATTGCAATTAAATCGTTTCTGACATGTCATGTCGATGTCAACATGTTTCCAACGGTCAAAAGCTCGAATTTTGCAAAGGAACAATCAAAATGACATTCAGAAAATGAGAAAACACCGATCCCCGCAGTATATGACTACGTCCAAATCTTGGGCCCGGTGCGGCCTGTCATCATCTTCGATGGATTGGGTTCTGAAATGTAAACGAACAGAGCATGACGTGTGTGTGCATTTCGAAAGATATGAGGTCCTTTCATGAGCAGCATAATGTTAAACCCAGAGTGTGTCCAAGCACAGGCTATTCAGGGACGAACATTTCCGCCTTAACTGGATTTTTGCTACGAAGAGACTTCCTTAAAACGAATACTTACATAAAAGCGAAAAGCGTTCTCCCTGATTAGCCTGCGCGGACTGCACATGCTAATCTGAGACGACGCTTTCGCACATGCTTTAAAGGCCCGATTTCCCAGTACGGGGCTCATATACAAACAATTATTTCTGCACGTACTCAACGGCGGCTTGGGCTCTTTGTAGTCGAGAACGGGGTCCGACTTCCGGACGGTGGATCCCGCCTGGGGCTGCCGCTTGTCCCACATCATGGGAGGCGCCGGGGACTGCACCTGGGTTGGCTCAGGCTCCCCGAGGGTGATGCGAGCAACTTCTTCGTCACCCTCCTCAATGCCGGCCTCGGCGCGCAAGATAGCGCGGTAGTAGCGGCGCTTCTCCCTAGGCAACGGGAGATTTTTATGTTTGTTTGTGTGTTTGTTTTTTGGATTTTTTCCATGTTTTAACAGTATTACAGTTATATCACGGCTGTCAGTTAACCTTCTCACACGTTTCCTGTGTACGTTGGTTTATCAGTGCTAAGTGCACAAACGTATACCAGTAACTGACAACTACCTTACTTGAATAAGGATTAAAGGGTAGATCTAAAGATGACCAATCCTGACCAGTCAACAAATAATATATTTAAATAACTGAATACACGAAAAGTGTTTAGCTAATTATCAACGCAATTGCATGACCCTATGTTTAATACGGGCCCTTTACTTACTTTCGTGTCATCTTGCCGAGTCCCAGTAACTTCTTCCGGCACCATGGTATACACCAGCGGTATCGCTTGACCTGCACAGTATACGCCATAGTGAGTACCACTACCACCAGTAACAGCGTTCCGCCGAGCGCAGACAGCACGGAAATCCACGACACGCTTCGGGTATCTTCGAGAAACTCAGCTGGCCGATCGGTGGTCGTCGTAGTGGTCGTTGACGTCTGCAACAGAAAATCTAGTACATAGTTATGTTTGGCATTCTTACAGAGGACGGTATTGCATTCCCAGCGCAAAGTTTATGAGTTGTCAATAGATGCATTCGCGAAGACGCAGCGGGACCTGTAAATGACCTCTGAAATACACACATTCACGCACGCAGCAGAGCAGCTGAGGCTATTAATTAGAAACCTTTATAACAGCCGATTCCTTATCAGATCACCGGGAGAGAGAAAAGGGAAAAAACCAATACCATTTTACGTAGTGATCAATAGAACCGTTATTTCATTATGTAAACAAAAACAATTATTAAAAGAAAAATGTTTTATTTTAATATGCATATAAATTCCATTCCATTATTGTTTCATAATGATAAGTTATACGCTGTTAATTGAGAAAAACCGTGGCAATCGGAAATAGTTAATCCATATTTGAAATTAAATTTAATTTATTATTTATACGTCGAATATCTTAAAAGAATAAAAATATTTCTTCTTTAATCCAAGCTTCATGTGTGTAATAATTAGTTGAGTTTGTGTAAATCCTGAATGAAATTATGAGAGATTGTGAATCAATGTCATTGTCCTGCTTGATGTTTTTGCAAAATCTCACCACTGTTAACAATTAAAAGTAAACAACATTGGTGTTTGCATTTTTCGTGGCCGTTTGATTGGCCTACGTTAAAAAGTCGAACTTCATTTTCTGTGCTTTTAAATACATTTAAAGAACGAACAACTGCAGTGCCTTCGGCGCTTTGATTTTGTTATTTTTGTTTTAAGTTTTGTCGTGATTTACATTAGTTTAAACATATATAATGATGACCGTTGAACCTCCTTGTCATATTCCTTTTAAACTTTGGCAAACCAAGTGTTATACCATTATTTTGTACACATAATTCAGACATAAACGTGTGGGTATAGACGTTAAATGTAGTCCTCTCTTATCCCTAGGGGTAAAACCATTATTATGTACACATGATTCAGACATACACGTGTGGGTATAGACGGTAAATATAGTCCTCTCTTACGCCTAGGGGTATACCATTATTTGGTACACATCATTCAGACATAAACGTGTGGGTATAGACGGTAAATATAGTCCTCTCTTACCCCTCGAGGTATACCATTATTTGGTTCACATAATTCAGACATAAACGTGTGGGTATAGACGGCAAATATAGTCCTATCTTACCGCTAGTGGTATACCATTATTTGGTACACCTAATTCAGACATAAACGTGTGGGTATAGACGGTAAATGTAGTCCTCTCTTACCCCTAGGGGTATACCATTATTTGGTACACATAATTCAGACATAAACGTGTGGGTATAGACGGTAAATATAGTCCTCTCTTACCCCTAGGGGTATACCATTATTTGGTTTACATAATTCAGACATAAACGTGTGGGTATAGACGGTAAATATAGTCTTCTCTTACCCCTAGGGGTATACCATTATTTGGTACACATGATTCAGACATAAACGTGTGGGAATAGACGGTTCATATAGTCCTCCCTTACCCCCAGGGGTATACCATTATTTGGTACACATAGTTCAGACATAAACGTATGGGTATAGACGGTAAATATAGTCCTCTCTTACCCCTAGGGGTATACCATTATTTGGTACACAAAATTCAGACATAAACGTGTGGGTATAGACGGTTAATATAGTCCTCTCTTACCCCTAGGGGTATACCATTATTTGGTACACATATTTTAGACATAAACGTGTAGGTATAGACGGTAAATATAGTCCTTTCTTACCCCTAGGGGTATACCATTATTTGGTACACATAATTCAGACATAAACGTATAAACGTGTGGGTATAGACGGTAAATGAAGTTCTCTCTTATCCCTAGGGGTATACCATTATTTGGTACACATAATTCAGACATAAACGTGTGGGTAAAGACGGTAAACATAGTCCTCTCTTACCCCTAGGGGTAAACCATTATTTGGTACACATAATTCAGACATAAACGTTAGGGTATAGACGGTAAATATAGTCCTCTCTTACCCCTAGGGGAATACCATTATTTGAAACACATGATTCAGACATAAACGTGTGGGTATAGGCGGTAAATATAGTCCTCTCTTACCCCTACGGGTATACCATTCTTTGGTATACATAATTCAGACATAAACGTGTGTATAGACGGTAAATATAGTTCTCTCTTACCCCTAGGGTATACCATTATTTGGTACACATAATTCAGACATAGATGTGTGGGTATAGACGGTAATATAGTCCTCTCTTAACCCTAGGGGTATACCATTATTTTGTACACATAATTCAGACATAGATGTGTGGATATAGACGGTAAATATAGTCCTCTCTTACCCTAATGGGTATACCATTATTTGGTAAACATGATTCAGACATAAACGTGTGGGTATACACGGTTAATATAGTCATCTCTTAAACCTATGGGGTATGCCATTATTTGATACACATAATTCAGACATAAACGTGTGGGTATAGACGGTAAATATAGTCCTCTCTTACCCTTTGGGGAATACCATTATTTGGTTCACATAATTCAGACATAAACGTGTGAGTAAAGGCGGTAAATATAGTACTTTCTTACCCCTAGGGGTATGCCATTATTTGATACACATAATTCAGACATAAACGTGTGGGTATACACGGTTAATATAATCCTCTCTTAACAGTAGGGGTATACCATTATTTGGTTCACATAATTCAGACATAAACGTGTGGGTATAGACGGTAAATGTAGTCCTCTCTTACCCCTAGGGGTATACCATTATTTGGTACACATAATTCAGACATAAACGTGTGTGTATAGATGGTAAATATAGTCCTTTCTTACTACTAGGGGTATACCATTATTTGGTTCACAAAATTCAGACATAAACGCGTGGATATAGACGGTAAATAAGGTCCTCTCTTACCCCTAGGGGAATACCATTATTTGGTTCACATTATTCAGACATAAATGTGTGGGTATAGACGGTAAATATAGTCCTCTCTTATCCCTAGGGGTATACCATTATTTGGTTCACATAATTCAGACATAAACATGTGGATATAGACGGTTAATATAGTCCTCTCTAACCCCTAGGGGTATACATTTATTTGGTACACATGATTCAGACATAAACGTGTGGGTATAGACGGTTAATATAGTCCTGTCTTACCCCTAGGGGTATACCATTATTTGGTACACATAATTCAGACATAAACGTGTGGGTATAGACGGTAAATATAGTCCTCTCTTACCCCTAGGGGTATACCATTATTTGGTACACATAATTCAGACCTAAACGTGTGGATATAGACGGTCAAAATGGTCCTCTCTTACCCCTAGGGGTATACCATTATTTGGAACACATAATTCAGAAAGAGACGTGTGGGTATAGACGGTAAATATAGTCCTCTCTTACCCCTAGAAGTATACCATTATTTGGTACACATAATTCAGACATAAACGTGTGGGTATAGGCGGTAAATGTAGTCCTCTCTTACCCCTAGGGGGATACCATTATTTGGTACCCATAATTTAGGCGTAAACGTGTGGGTATAGACGGTAAATATAGTCCTCTCATACCCCTAGGGGTATACCATTATTTGGTTCACATAATTCAGACATAAACGCGTGGGTATAGACGGTAAATATAGTCCTCTCTTACCCCTAGGGGTATACCATTATTTGGTACACATAATTCAGACATAAACATGTGGGTATAGACGGTAAATATAGTCATCTCTTACCCCTAGGGGTATACCATTATTTGGCTCACATAATTCAGACATAAACGTGTGGGCATAGGCTGTAACTGTGGTCCTCTCATATACCATGATTTGGTACTCATTATTCAGACATACACGTGTGGGTATAGACGGTAAATACAGTCCTCTCTTACCCCTATGGGTATACCATTATTTGGTACACATGATTCAGACATAAACGTGTGGGTATAGACGGTAAATATAGTCCTCTCTTACCCCTAGAGGTATACCATTATTTGGTACACATGATTCAGACAAACCCGTGTGGGTATAGACGGTAAATATAGTCCTCTCTTACCCCTAAGGGTAAACAATTATTTGGTACACATAATTCAGACATAAACGTGTGGGTATAGACGGTAAATATAGTCCTCTCTTACCCCTAGGATAATACCATTATTTGGTACACATAATTCAGACATAAACGTGTGGGTATAGACGGTAAATGTAGTCCTCTCTCACCCCTAGGGGTATACCATTATTTGGTTCACATAATTCAGACATAAACGTGTGGGTATAGGCGGCAAATATAGTCTTCTCTTACCCCTAGTGGTATACCATTATTTGGTACACATAATTCAGACATAAACGTGTGGGTATAGACGGTAAATGTAGTCCTCTCTTATCCCTAGGGGTATACCATTATTTGGTACACATAATTCAGAAAGAGACGTGTGGGTATAGGCGGTAAATGTAGTCCTCTCTTACCCCTAGGGGTATACCATTATTTGGTACACATAATTCAGGCATTTGGTACACATAATTCATGCGTAAACGTGTGGGTATAGACGGTAAATATAGTCCTCTCTTACCCCTAGGGGTATACCATAATTTGGCTCACATAATTCAGACATAAACGCGTGGGTATAGACGGTAAATATAGTCCTCTCTTGCCCCTTGGGGTATACCATTATTTGGTACACATAATTCAGACATAAACGTGTGGGTATAGACGGTAAATATAGTCCTCTCTTACCCATAGGGGTATACCATTATTTGGTACACATGATTCAGACATAAACGTGTGGGAATAGACGGTAAATATAGTCCTCTCTCACCCCTAGAGGTATACCATTATTTGGTACACATAATTCAGGCGTAAACGTGTGGGTATAGACGGTAAATATAGTCCTCTCTTACCCCTTGGGGCATACCATTATTTGGTTCACATAATTCAGACATAAACGCGTGGGTATAGACGGTAAATATAGTCCTCTCTTACCCCTAGGGGTATACCATTATTTGGTACACTTAATTCAGACATAAACGTGTGGGTATAGACGGTAACTATAGTCATCTCCTACCCCTAGGGGTATACCATTATTTGGCTCACATAATTCAGACATAAACGTGTGGGCATAGGCTGTTAATGTAGTCCTCTCATATACCATTATTTGGTACACATAATTCAGACATAAACGTGTGGTTATAGACGGTAAATATAGTCCTCTCTTACCCCTAGGGGTATACCATTTTTTGGTACACATGATTCAGACATAAACGTGTGGGTATAGACGGTAAATATAGTTCTCTCTTACCCCTAGAGGTATACCAGTATTTGGTACACATGATTCAGACATACACGTGTGGGTATAGACGGTAAATATAGTCCTCTCTTACCCCTAAGGGTATACCATTGTTTGGTAGACATAATTCAGACATAAACGTGTGGGTATAGACGGTAAATGTAGTCCTCTCTTATCCCTAGGGGTATACCATTATTTGGTACACATAATTCAGACATAAACGTGTGGGTATACACGGTAAATATAGTCCTCTCTTACCACTAGGTGTATACCATTATTTGTTACACATAATTCAGACATAAACGTGTGGGTATAGACGGTAAATGTAGTCCTCTCTTATCCCTAGGGGTATACAATTATTTGGTACACATAATTCAGACATAAACGTGTGGGTATAGACGGTAAATATAGTCTTCTCTTACCCCCTAGGGGTATACCATTATTTGGTATACATGATACAGACATAAACGTGTGGATATTGACGGTAAATATAGTCCTCTCTTATCCCTAGGGGTATACCATGATTTGGTACACATAATTCAGACATAAACGTGTGGGTATAGACGGTAAATATAGTGTTCTCTTACCCCCTATGGGTATACCATTATTTGGTTCACACGATCCAGACATAAACGTGTGTGTATAGACGGTAAATATAGTCCTCTCTTACCCCTAGGGGTATACCATTATTTGGTACACATAATTCAGACCTAAACGTGTGGGTATAGACGGTTAATATAGTCCTCTCTTACCCCTAAGTGTATACCATTATTTGGTACACATAATTCAGACATAAACGTATGGGTATAGACGGTTAATGTAGTCCTCTCTTATCCATAGGGGTTATTCCATTATTTGGTACACATAATTCAGAAATAAACGTGTAGGTATACACTGTAATTATAGTCCTCTCTTACCCCTAGGGGTATACCATTATTTGGTACACATAATTCAGACATAAACGTGTGGGTATAGACGGTAAATATAGTCCTNAAAAAAAAAAAAAAAAAAAAAAAAAAAAAAAAAAAAAAAAAAAAAAAAAAAAAAAAAAAAAAAAAAAAAAAAAAAAAAAAAAAAAAAAAAAAAAAAAAAAAAAAAAAAAAAAAAAAAAAAAAAAAAAAAAAAAAAAAAAAAAAAAAAAAAAAAAAAAAAAAAAAAAAAAAAAAAAAAAAAAAAAAAAAAAAAAAAAAAAAAAAAAAAAAAAAAAAAAAAAAAAAAAAAAAAAAAAAAAAAAAAAAAAAAAAAAAAAAAAAAAAAAAAAAAAAAAAAAAAAAAAAAAAAAAAAAAAAAAAAAAAAAAAAAAAAAAAAAAAAAAAAAAAAAAAAAAAAAAAAAAAAAAAAAAAAAAAAAAAAAAAAAAAAAAAAAAAAAAAAAAAAAAAAAAAAAAAAAAAAAAAAAAAAAAAAAAAAAAAAAAAAAAAAAAAAAAAAAAAAAAAAAAAAAAAAAAAAAAAAAAAAAAAAAAAAAAAAAAAAAAAAAAAAAAAAAAAAAAAAAAAAAAAAAAAAAAAAAAAAAAAAAAAAAAAAAAAAAAAAAAAAAAAAAAAAAAAAAAAAAAAAAAAAAAAAAAAAAAAAAAAAAAAAAAAAAAAAAAAAAAAAAAAAAAAAAAAAAAAAAAAAAAAAAAAAAAAAAAAAAAAAAAAAAAAAAAAAAAAAAAAAAAAAAAAAAAAAAAAAAAAAAAAAAAAAAAAAAAAAAAAAAAAAAAAAAAAAAAAAAAAAAAAAAAAAAAAAAAAAAAAAAAAAAAAAAAAAAAAAAAAAAAAAAAAAAAAAAAAAAAAAAAAAAAAAAAAAAAAAAAAAAAAAAAAAAAAAAAAAAAAAAAAAAAAAAAAAAAAAAAAAAAAAAAAAAAAAAAAAAAAAAAAAAAAAAAAAAAAAAAAAAAAAAAAAAAAAAAAAAAAAAAAAAAAAAAAAAAAAAAAAAAAAAAAAAAAAAAAAAAAAAAAAAAAAAAAAAAAAAAAAAAAAAAAAAAAAAAAAAAAAAAAAAAAAAAAAAAAAAAAAAAAAAAAAAAAAAAAAAAAAAAAAAAAAAAAAAAAAAAAAAAAAAAAAAAAAAAAAAAAAAAAAAAAAAAAAAAAAAAAAAAAAAAAAAAAAAAAAAAAAAAAAAAAAAAAAAAAAAAAAAAAAAAAAAAAAAAAAAAAAAAAAAAAAAAAAAAAAAAAAAAAAAAAAAAAAAAAAAAAAAAAAAAAAAAAAAAAAAAAAAAAAAAAAAAAAAAAAAAAAAAAAAAAAAAAAAAAAAAAAAAAAAAAAAAAAAAAAAAAAAAAAAAAAAAAAAAAAAAAAAAAAAAAAAAAAAAAAAAAAAAAAAAAAAAAAAAAAAAAAAAAAAAAAAAAAAAAAAAAAAAAAAAAAAAAAAAAAAAAAAAAAAAAAAAAAAAAAAAAAAAAAAAAAAAAAAAAAAAAAAAAAAAAAAAAAAAAAAAAAAAAAAAAAAAAAAAAAAAAAAAAAAAAAAAAAAAAAAAAAAAAAAAAAAAAAAAAAAAAAAAAAAAAAAAAAAAAAAAAAAAAAAAAAAAAAAAAAAAAAAAAAAAAAAAAAAAAAAAAAAAAAAAAAAAAAAAAAAAAAAAAAAAAATGAGACCGGTTCTGGGAAAACTGGACTTTATGAATTTGCTTAAATCGGACTGGACAGGCTAACTTGGTATGACATTTTACGTAAATGCATTTAAAGCAGTTTTCGCAAACGATTTTCTAATTAAAAAAAAAACATCATACCGAAATCGTTGATCACCAGGAAGCCTTTTGAGAACGGGTTTACCAGGAAGCTGTAGTAGATGTTGCTGTACTGGGTCGACCTATCGCTGTCGGCGGCCGTCACCTGACCGACAAACCGACCAGCCGCCAAATCCGGCACCTGGAAAATGTAGTAGTTGGTCGTCTGCGCGAACACCGGCGCGTTGTCATTATCATCCTGAGGATATACAATATTTGTGTTAGTGATGGGTTGTCGTTGTGTTTTTACACCTTTAAACTTTATATACAGTTAAATTATTTATATTCGTAGGCATGTAATTTCGTGGTTCATAAAACACGTAAAATCGTGGATTTCTGATTTGGGAAAAAATAGGAATTTTACGTCTGTCATTTCCCGGTGTGTGTTTGTAACATTCGTCGATCGGTCAACCCATGAAATCAACTAAAACTAATGTATCACGAATAATTGTACAGTTTGTTAAATTGTTTGATTATTCATTATTTTAAGGTTTCACTATTATATAATGCGAATATTTTCCTTTGATTTGTTTAACCCTGTATTAGCATAAACGACAAGCTTGAATTCTTTCTTTTCGCCATTCCCGGTTTTGTTGACGAAAGTCTTTCAACGAGGTAAATGACACCATTAAAGTGTTTTTGTGTCATTTTGATCACGGAGAAACATAATAATGAATTTAAATGTGAAAAAAAAATCTGCAGCGCAATGCAGAATATATATAATTCTCCAATCTATAATGGTTGTTTTTTTGTTGTTTTTTTGTTGTTGTTTTTTTTTAAATAACATTGCGTGTATTTGTGTTGATCGCCTTGTTTATTGTTTGTGTTCTTTTGTTGTCGTTGTTTTTTATGGTAGTGAGGACATTGAAAATGTTCAATAGCACAATGATACTAATACAATCGCTGTATAGTTTTGCTCGAATACCAGGGTCCATCACCCCGAAATACCTTGTTATTGTCAAATAATTTTCTTTTCGAAGACCATTCCCTAAAATGCCACGTTGGTTCTGTTCGTGTTCATGGTTCTGTTATTTGTAAAGAAGATATGAGACTCGTTCTGGAAAACTGGGATTAATGCATGTGCGTAAAGTGTCGTCCCAGATTAGCCTGTGTAGTCCGTAAAGGCTAATCAGGGACGACACTTGGCACCTAAACTAGATTTTCGCTAAGAAGAGACCTCCTTCAAACGAGATATGCCATAAAAGCGGAAAGTGTCGTTCAAGATTAGCCTGCGCGGATTGCACAGGCTTATCATGAACGGCACTTTACGCGCATACATTTTGCCCAATTTTCCAACAACAAGGGCTTATAAAATCTCACATTGATGAGCACTTCCAAGAGAGTTGTTGCAGTCAATCCAGCCTTGTCTTTGATCTTCACCGTGCACTTGAACGGCGTCGTCAAGTTGGCCGTGTCGTAGTCGAAGTTGGCGGAGAATGTGACGTCAGCGGTCGTGCGATCCATGAGGAAAAACCGCGTGGATTCCCCGCAATCCCACGTGAAGGTGTGTGCTTCGTTTAGAGCGGAAACCAGTAAGTCTGGGTCTTCAATGTCCAGCGTCTTGTCCAACCAGTGACCCCACGTAGTGGCGCCACTACCTTTCTGAAAATTACAAATTAATAAAAAACATTATACCATTCATCCGAGTTTGCTTTTCTGTTTTCCAATTTTTCTCTAAATGTGATATAAGAACAGACGCTCGCACAGGTGGAGGCGCTTAGTATAGTTTTAATTAAACAGCACGTTATATATCGCACGATAAGCTTAATGCGTTCTACAGCGATACATTTGGAAACGACACACCATGATAACGCACGCCATTCATTGAGCGACGGTAAAGATATAATTTGAATGGTAAATACTTTAAAGAAAACTCGAAGCACACGTTGAACTAGATATTCCTTATTTTTTCCAGTTGCACATATGGTTAGTTCCTAAATCATTGAGTCTCGTTCTAGGAAAACTGGGATTAATGCATTTGCGTAAAGCGTTGTCCCATAAAAGCCTGTCCATGGATATCTTCCGCCTACACTCGATTTTCGTTTAGACGAGACCTCCTTTAAACGACAAATTTCATAAACGCGAAACGTGTCGTCCCTGATTAGCCTATGCGGACTGCAGAGGTTAATATCGGACGACACTTTACGCACATGCATTAAGTCCAATTTTGCCAGACCGCGTCTCCATTCATGTATAGAGTAAGCTTCATTGTGCAAGTCAAAGCATGTTCAACAGAAATCGACAGCCGCAACAGTGGTATCAGCATTAACATCTTAGATTGTATAGGAACCTTTCAAACAAGAGCACCGCATAGCGGGTGCCAACGCTCGGCTGTGGGTGCTTGGTTTTTGTTTGTTTGACCTTTGACTTTAATTGACCTTGAAACTTTCTCCATTCAAAACGTGCAGGTCTGTGAGATACACATGAAGAAAAAAACACACACACACACACATTTTGACCTTTGACCTTGAAGGATGACCTTGACCTTGAACTTTCACCGCCCAAAATGTGAAGCTCCATGAGATACATATGCATGCCAAATATCAAGTTGCTATCTTTAATATTGCAAACGTTATGGCCTTTCGGACGCCGCGGACGGCGGACGAGAGGGCTATGACAATACCTTGTGTTGTCTTCGAAAACAGCCGAGCTAAAAACTGCATATCGACCTTAAAACATTCATTTAAAAAGGACTTCAATGCAAATCGTGCGACACATTGCAGAAAACATTTTTTTTTTAAACGCACTTACCGGTAAGCACAAACTTGACATTCCTTTACTGGCCAAAAACTGGCTAAAAGTACATATGCAAATACAATGCTTGTTAACAGAAAACGACAGCATAAATATGTGAACTATTGTAAAAGCAGATCATTCATATATTTTATGAACACTTGCATTATAAACAAAAACGTCTCAGTAACAGTTATAAAGTCATGATCAAACCCAGCGCGTTTAAACATCGTCTTATTCAGTTGACGGCGGACGCAGGACAACCATCCACCACAACAAGCTCACAATGAACACTACAAAAAAAGTAGTTCTCATAATGGGCGAGACTAAACAAACATAAAACGCTAAAAATTTGATTGATTAACTCAAATATGGGCGGAGTTTAAAAAAATGTTATTGATGGGGTATCCGAGAACACTAAAACAATATCATGTCAGCGTCTCCAATGTGCAATTGTGCACTAGTGGCATTATCAAAAAAAAAAAAACACAACCGCCGGTCAAACCCAGCGCGTTCGTACCGCGCCTTGTTCCGCCGGCGTCATCTTGTACTTGGTCTCGTGGAATGCCGGCGCCTCGTTCACGTTCAGGATCACAACAGACAGCTCGGCGTCCGACCAGTCCATACCATCGTTGACTTGCACGGCGATCTTGAAGCTCGGGCTCCACGAGTTTTTCATCATCTTCTCGTAGTTGAGTACGTTGAAGGCGGTGGTGAGGACGCCGGCTGTGAACGATATAAATCGTGTTCTGTAAAAACTGGGCTTTATGCATGTGCGTTAAGTGTCGTCACGGATTAGCCTGTGCAGTCTGCACAGGCTAATCAGAGACGACACTTTCCGCTTGTATGGAATTTGTTTTACAGGGCGTCTCTTCTAAACGATAATCCAACCAACCTAGGCGAAAATTTCGTCCTAGATAAGCTTGTGCGACACTTTACGCACATGCACGAAGCCCAGTTTTTCCAGAACAGGGCTCATATGTTATGGCTAGTTTACATTAAGGTTAACTATCAAGGGTTTAAGCCTGATATTGTCAAACATTAACATCTTCAGCTGACTTTTAAAATACACCGAAAGATCACTGGGTTATAAGTCGTCTTGTATCACTCGGCAGAGTATGCAGCCACGGCACATCGGTCTTGGAGAGATTCGAACCAGGGACCTTCCGATTTCTTATCCAGCGTGTCCAACCACAAGACCACTGTTCCCGCTCACCTGACACTTTCGCTGCTACTTAAATGAGCTCTGGTCATATTGAATAAAATCCGCAAAAGTGTCATTGAGATTAAAAATACTTAAAGGGCCTTAAGCCGAGTTATTTATTAGACTAATGGCGATATTGCGACAATTATTTCTATTTTTATAAGATTAGATACATGTGTGTGTAAGCCAAGTCTTTTTTCTTGATTTGGGGAAAGGGCATTCCATTGTTGGGAAACAAATATCAACAAACTGAGAATGGGGGAACACATTTCCAAGGTAAACTTGATTGTGCATGATTTTAAAGAAATTATGTTGGGGAAGGGGCCTTTACTCTTGGGGGAAGAGGCCTGTATAAAGCCTTTACTAAAGAAGGAAAAGTGCCCTGGCGTAAGCGAAATATGAACTTGAATTTATTTTGAAGTGGTCAGGTTCTATCCTTGTGTTGTGCTGGATAATAATTGTGTTACTAGTCTACTATAATGTCAACGAGTTAAAAGATCAATCAAGCCACTCACAAGATTCATTGAGATAGAAGTAGCTGGCGGCCCATTTCTCGCTGAAGTTGGCGTGTATGGTGTGCGTGTCTCCGGGGTCAAGGTCATTGAAGAGCACGGTATAGAGGGTCGTACCCAGGGGGGTGTTCTCGGACACGCCCAGGGGGTAGGTCATCGGTAGATTGCTAACCTGAGGCTTGTCGTCAATGTCTGAAACGATATTAATCGAAAGATGTGTATTTCATTATAAATTTACTAACAGTGTATTTAAGGGCGACGGTCTTGCCGGACATTGCTACTATACCATTACAAATTATATAAAAATACACACTTATCGTTTGGCAATTCACTGACAAGAACTGTTTTTCTTCCATGTATTGTTACGTAAATATTCATAAAAAAACAAGTACGTTTTGTTTAATGTGCGCGACACAGAACACATGTTAACAAGTACCTTATACAAGTTTGTATTCAATGACCCATTTTCAGATTAGGAATTCCGCCCATGACACATATTATGGAGATTTATTATATATTGTTTTATATTCGACCACGATTTCGAGAATCTACAATAGTTACGACATCATTAACATTCTATTGATTTTTGATGAAGGATACTTCGGAATTCGTAGCTTTCAGATTAACTCGGACCGTTAAATACGAAATATAGTGAACACACGCGCGTCCAGGGCGGTGATATATCGGACGGTCAGTTGCTCGATTATGACATCTGATAGGATGATATACATGTATATGTATACACTAAAATAATCCACGTTTTAAAAAACATATGAAACGCGCTCTGTGAAAAGGGGGTTTAATGTATGTGCGTAAAGTGTCATCCCAGATTAGCCTTATTATTAGGCTTATCGGGGACGATACTTTACGCACATGCATTTAACCCCCTTTTCACAGAGCGATGCTCATATGTAATATCTACCTTCCACAAGAATCGTCAAGGTGGCAGCGCGCTTGTCAGCAACATGTTTGATGTCATACATGCTGATTGTGACGTCATATCCGGTGATATATGTCCGCATGAAGTCTTGCGTCGCATGAATGACCCCGTCTGAAACGATAACCAAACGAAATGACAGTGGCACATACAAACACTGAGTTTAGTTATATTATTTATACATAGACGTTTAACCCTTGCAGAGTATAGGCGTACATCTATAAATCAAATTAACCGTTAATGTTTCAAATCACTTCGCAATTCACGGGGTTAATCCTGCGGAAACTGCTACAGTCAAGTCTGTAACAAGCGGCCCTG
The DNA here is from genome assembly GCA_007657795.1 of Dreissena rostriformis. Lineage (NCBI taxonomy): Eukaryota > Metazoa > Mollusca > Bivalvia > Myida > Dreissenidae > Dreissena > Dreissena rostriformis. Next base: position 12,538 of record VMBQ01007092.1, on the reverse strand, counting down.
TTATGGCCTGGCACGTGAATGAACTCAAATAAAAGCGCTGGGGAAATGACGAAATTGATTTGTTTGTTTTGTGTGTGTTTTTTTTATGGGCTTTTTTTGTTATTAAAGAAACCTCTTCAATTCTAATAGATTTGTGTTGTGAATATTTTTTCTTCCATGTGTCTGTCTGTTGTCCTCATGTGCCATACATGGCGTAAAGGATTGAAATAAATATTAGCCGGGCTCCAGGAAAACGGGACTAAATGCATGTGTGTAAAGTTTCCTCCAAAATTAGCCTATGCAGTCCACAATTAGGGTCAATCTAGGACGACGCTTTACGCACGTGCATGAGGCTCATATCTTTCATAACCTACAATCGGTACATCTGCCGATATAATGACGTGAAGGCATTCGCCCCGCGGGCCGTTAGACGGCTTTAGTTTCGAAATTAACCAGTTTAAGCTGGACTCTGAACTTTTAGTTAAACGATCCTGATGTTGCTGCGTTTCCGAGTAAAATAATTTAAGTAAACAAGAACCCGTCGGAGACGGTGATGCTCCCCAGAGATTTTTTTTTGTTATAATTGTGCACTATATATTCAGATAAAAGGAAACGTCTTGAGGGGCATAACTTTGGACAAAATAATACGATGGATGGTTTAGCAACTTAAAAATTTCAAAGGGCCATAACTTTCTAAATAAATCATCTAACCACAACCCACTAATAACATGCGCATCTCCTCGAGGTAGTTTAGCTTCCCATAAGCTTCATTGAATTCCAGTCAGTAATTGGGGAGAAATAGCCCGGACAAGAATTGCACTATATGTACAGTTTATAGAAAATTTCAAAGGGCCATAACTCTGTGAACAAAAATCAGCCGACCAGAACCCGCTGATAATATGCACATCTCCTCTTGGTAGTGAAGCTTCCCATAAAGTTTCATTGAATTCCGGTTATTAGTTGCTGAGAAATAGCCCGGACAAAAATTGTGCACCGACGGACAGACAGACGAAGCGGCGACTATATGCTCCCCCCAAAAATTTTGGGGGAGCATAAAAAT
>VMBQ01007092.1:0-11213 GCA_007657795.1 Dreissena rostriformis | reverse complement strand
TGTGTGTGTGTGTGTGTGTGTGTGTGTGTGTGTGTGTGTGTGTGTGTGTGTGTGTGTGTGTGTGTGTGTGTGTGTTTGTGTGTGTGTCTCAACAACTAATGACCGGACTTCAATGAAACTTTGTGGGAAGCTTCACTACCAAGAGGTATATATATATATATGGGGAGCATAAAAAATAAAGAGTAACAAGCTTTTACATATTTTTTCGAAATTTTCATCATACCAATTCTTGTTAGAATTTATATTATTCATAATTTCACTAAAAGGGCAATAGCTCAGTTTATGTTTAAAACATTTATACACAATAAAACTCATGGTGATGACACTGATTAATAAGCCTCATCACTAAAGTACACATACGTTTTCAGTTTCGCTCAACACAAAATTCGACGTCGAATGGTAATTTTGGTGTACAAAGGCAACTTTATATACTCAACCCCTCTACCCTCCCCTTGTTAAGAGCAGGAAGAGCAAAACACGAGAGAGTAAATCTTCATGTTCACCGAACATTGACTTTAAAATGTAGCCTAAAAAGTAGAGGCCTTTTTAAACATCCAGTTAAATATCATTCACTTTCTTGGCTATGGGGTGCTCAACGTATATCTTTATATTTTTATATGTTGAGACTAAAAAACTTTATATTAACGTTAGTTTTGCGTTTGAACATTTATAAGACAGGTACCTGCATTAAAAACAAATCACTGTTTTCTATAATATTCACATTTTAACATATGTTCTTTGAAGCCTTTAATTGTAACAAAAACGCATGCAAAAAGAGTTTTGGTTTACAAACATGTGCCTTTTCAGATGTTTTCGTGTTGTCCACAGTGTCGACGGTGTCCATCTAGCGATCGGGAGGTCACGGGTTCGATCACCACTGTCGGAGCGTTCTTTGATCCAAATAAATCAAGTACTTGTTCTACCAGGAAACGGACTCGGAAGCTTTTTTATAAGCCGTGGGCTTTCGATGCAATCGAGCTCAACTAAATAAGTTTAAAACTTTACCTTTGCCTATCTCAAAAGGGCAGGCGCATGATCCGGTGGTGCATCCTTGGGTATCACATGTCAGCGGATCCCAGTAAATGTGGTCGTTTTCGTCATCGGAAGTGGACACCGCGTACACAAAGTCGCCCTTGGACGTGGTCAGGTACGACACCGTGACCTTGGCGCCGTCTGCAAAATGGAGGTACAAGATGCACTTAAAGTAGTATCATGGTTAATAAATATCTACTAAACTTAATGTTTAAAGTATGATTCCTATAAACACTTAACCAACGAACAAAATGCAAAAAAAAACATTTTTCAAATACGTGAAAAAGTCCCTGTAAGTAATCATGGGTAACACATACAAGGACCGAACGAGAATAATAATTCATACTTTTTCCAGCTTCAACGGCAAAATTTAAAAAAAAAATCTTAAATTATAAATCCGCTTGTTTTACAAATTTAAGGTTCTGGAACTGTAATTTCAATGTTTACATATTCATCCAGCGTTGTTATTTTCCAATCAATATGAAGTTGAATTTACTCTATGTTTCTAAAGGTAAGCGTGACGTTGCTACCCCATATTCCTTAAAAGGGCAAAACAAATGACAAGCATTTGATACACAAAAGACAAAAGATATGTTAACTATATATTATTTAATGAACATTTAAACACATATCGATTCACAAGAATGTTAACGATGTATTAACTAACAAAAGCCTTTGACTATTTTTTAGATTTAGAGCAGCGTGTTTATGTACTCGTCGCCTCAGTTGTGTCGTGTTTCTTTCGACATGTAAATATAGAAGCAAACGTTTTAAGAGACCGGTTTTTGTAGTATACTTTAGAGCACCCGGGTTACTTTTATTAAATACCTAAGCCGACAACTACCAATTGAACATTGCTCACAGTGACATATAAATACTTACTGTTCAGGTTCGTGAACTTGGGTTTGCTGTTNAGGCCCATTAATAAATTAAATAACAGTGTATCTATGGTCGATGGTGTAGTAGGATATTAAAAATCATACCATTCAAAAATATATATAAATAGACACTTATCGTTTGGCAATTCACTGACGATAAACGCTACTATTCCACGTAATGTTGTTAAATAAACATTCATAAAAACGAGTTAGCTTTGTTAAATATGCGGGACACGGAACACATGTTTACAGGTACCATACACATGTTTGCATTCAATGATCCATTTTCAGATATAGCAATGCTTCTACCCTAACAATTTATTACTTTAGAGTTTTATTATTTTAAACGTAGAACTTATCGTTTTATCTTTGGCAATGATATCGAAGATGTTCAATGTAGTCATTGCGGAGTGCCATTTGGCCCAGCACCTCTGATTTCAACTCTCTAGTTTTTGGTCAGGTTACCTCTCCTTAAGCCTTTGTCGATCCAACGACGAACTGCAAAGCAGCAGTGTATTTATGTCAGGTTGTTTTCCTTTAGCCTTTGTCGATCAAACGACGGACTGCAATGCAGCAGCAGTTTTCTGTCGGGGTATCATCCCGTAGCCTTTTGCCTCTCCCAATGCATCCACAAGGCAGTGGAGCTATTTGGCCCATAGCTGGGAACTAGGTTTACAAAGCTGCAGAGCATGTTCCCGCGCCGGGGGGGTCATACAAGCCTAGTATCTAGGGGCCTAGTTTCCTCCGAGACCTTGTGGTTTAGCCTGGGGTCGCAAGGTGCCCAGTTACTGTCCATAACCTCGCGGAGGATCCCATTTCTGGGCCACAGCGGTCTTGATGCATGAGAGGCTATGCCTGGAAGAGGAAGACTGAATATGCTCACCTTTTCCCAGCATACACTGGTATCCAGGTGTGAAGCTGTAAGCGAGATACTTAAAGCACACACTTAGAGCCACACAAGTTGCGCATTATGCACCCATTACGACGGACAAGATGTTCAATAGTTACGACATCATTAACATTCTATTGATTTTTGATGAAGGATACTTTGGAATTTATAACTTTCAGTTAAACTCGGACCGTTAAAAAAGAAATACAGTGTACACACGTGCGTCCAGTGAGGTGTAATATCGGACGGTCAATTGCTCGATGATGACATCTGATCGGATGATATATATGTATACAATAAAATAATCCACGTTTAAAACACAAACATATGAAACGCGCTCTGTGAAAAGGGGATTTAATGTATGTGCGTAAAGTGTCATCCCAGATAAGCCTGTGCAGTCCGCACAGGCTTTTCAGGGACGAAACTTTGCGTTTTTATGGAATTTTTTATTTAAAGGAAGTATTTTCTATACGAAAATACAGTTGAGGCGGAAAGTGCCGTCTCTGTTTAGCCTGCACAGGCTTATCTGGGACGACACTTTACGCACATGCATGTAACCCCCTTTTCACAGAGCGATGCTCATATGTAATATCTACATTCAACAAGAATCGTCAAGTTGGCAGTGCGCTTGTCAGCAACATGTTTGATGTAATACATGCTGATTGTGACGTCATATCCGGTGATATATGTCCGCATGAAGTCTTGCGTCGCATGAATGACCCCGTCTGAAACGATAACCAAGCGAAATGAGAGTGGCACATACATACACTGAGTATAGTTATATTATTAATACATAGACGTTTACACCTTGCAGAGTTCAGTATAGGCGTACATCTATAAATCCAATTAACGGTTAATGTTTCAAATCACTTCGCAATTCACGGGATTAATCCTGCGGAAACTGCTACTGTCAAGTCTGTAACAAGCGGCCCTGTTATGGCCTGACACGTGAGTGAACTGAAATAAAAGCGCTGGGGAAATGACGAAATTGATTTGTTTGTTTTGTGTGTGTTTTTGTTTATTTTTTTTTTTCTTATTTAAGAATCCTCTTCAATTCTAATGAATTTGTGTTGTGAATATTTTTTCTTCCATGTGTCTGTATGTTGCTCTCATGTGCCATACATGGCGTAAAGAATTGAAATAAATATTAGCCTCGCTCCTGGAAAACGGGACTTAATGCATGTGTGTAAATTTTCCTCCAAGATTAGCCTATGCAGTCCATAATTAGGGTTAATCTAGGACGACGCTTGACGCACGTGCATGAGGCTCATATCTTTCATAACCTACAATCGGTACATCTGCTGATATAATGACGTGGGGGCATTCGCCCCGCGGGCCGTTAGGCGGCTTTAGTTTCGATATTTACTAGTTTAAGCTGGACTCTGAACTTTTAGTTAAACGACCCTGATGTTGCTGCGTTTCCGAGTAAAATAATATAAGTAAAAAAATAAAGATTAACAAGCTTCTACATATTTGTTTGAAATTGTCATCATACCTATTCTTTTTAGAATTTATATTATTCATAATTTCACTAAAAGGCCAAAGCTTAGTTTATGTTAAAACCATTTATACACAATAAAACACATGGTGATGACACTGATTATTAAGCCTAAAAACTAAAGTACACATACTTTTTCAGTTTCGCTTGACACAAAATTCGACGTCGAACTGACGGCTGCGGACGGTCGAATGGTAATTTGGGTGTACAAAGGCAACTGTATATAGTCCTCCCCTCTGTCCTCCCCCTGTTAAGAGCAGGGGGGGGGGGCCAAAACACGAGAGAGTATATATATCTTCATGTGCACAGAACATTGACTGTAAAATGTAGCCTAAAAAAAGGAGAGGCCTTTTTAAACATCCAGTTAAATGTTATTCACTTTCTTGGTCATGGGGTGCTCAACGTAAATCTTAATATTTTTATATAATTTGACTAAACAACTTAACCGTAACTTTAACTTTGCGTTTGAACATATTTATAAGACAGGTCTCTGTATTAAAAACAAACGTTTAAAGAGACCGGTTTTTGTAGTATAATTAAGAGCACCCGGGGTACTTTTATTTAATACCTTAGCCAACAACTACCAATTGAACATTGCTCACAGTGACATATAAATACTTACTGTTCAGGTTCGTGAACTTGGGTTTGCTGTTCTTGGTTACATAGAGCATGAAGTGACCCTTGGGGGTATCGTCAGTCTCGTCCGGGAACGACAAGTGCATGAAATACTCGTCGTTTCCATAATGTCATAGTCTTCGTATTGCCTTTATTAATGACTATATGACCTGCAGAAAAAGCCTCTTTAAGAAGAGATAATCTCAAATATCTAGATATATGTCATAAATATATGAGCCTCCTTCTGGGAAAACGGGACGTATTATATGTGCGTTAAGGTTAGTCATGGATTCGCCTGTGCTACGCAAACAAATTTGAGGTTACACATGTATATGAATACCCTTTTCTTGTATACAAAATATAACGTGACTTTTTTTGTAAATTGAACTATCAGTAAGATTTTTAAAACATTTTTGATTAAGTACACTCTTTTAGATATGTTTATAGACTTTAAATTATATAAGATCTTATATGTAACAGTAAGTTTATAAGCGTAAGTTCTTTACTAATTGAAAAGCTCTGTATTATTTAATATTTTTATTTAAAATAATGTTCATTCTTTTATTTCAATCTGTATTGTACCAGTAAATCGTTGATAAACATGAACTATGACTTCGTGCTATTTAGTTTAGCCCGAATGAATTGAACGCCAAAGGCTTATTAAAACGCTCTCGAATATGTTTCCTGGGTAGAACAAGCACTTTATGTCTAAAGAACGCTCCTACTGGGGGGATCGAACCCGCGACTTCCCGGTCGCTAGGCGGACACCATATCCACTACGCCCCGGCGACAAAAAGAACATTTCTTACGACGGAAACCTTGTAGCTCAAATCCCACTTCCATGTTAGAGTCGTTGTTGAAAGACTTCGTTGTCCGGGTGGTATTGTCTCTATCGGTGATGTTGACGGTTGCTAGGGTCAGTTCGTTCGTCGTCTCCTCAGTGATAGAATTGAACGCTGGTAGGCCAGTCAATATGGGGGCCTAAAGGTATACATGGGACATAATGTAAAACTTATATACATGCTATTCTTATTCATAAAATTAAATTGTTCTTTTAATAGGAAACATTATTCAATCAAATTATTTTACCGAAAGTCATATTAACCAAGTTCTTTTACTGGTGGCTCCACCACATGTGCAAACACGGTTTATATGACANTTCAATCTGTATTGTACCAGTAAATCGTTGATAAACATGAACCATGACTTGGTGCTATTTAGTTTAGCCCGAATGAATTGAACGCTTATTGAAACGCTCTAAAGAACGCTCCTACTGGTGGGATCGAACCCGCGACTTCCCGGTCGCTAGGCGGACACCATATCCACTACGCCACGGCGACACAAAGAACATTACTTACGACGGAAACCTTGTAGCTCCAATCCCACATCCATGTTAGAGTCGTTGTTGAAAGACTTCGTTGTCCAGGTGGTATTGTCTCTATCGGTGATGTTGACGGTTGCTAGGGTCAATTCGTTCGTCGTCTCCTCAGTGATAGAATAGAACGCTGGTAGGCCAGTCAATATGGGGGCCTAAAGGTATACATGGGACATAATGTAAAACTTACATACATGCTATTCTCATTCATTAAATTTAATTGTTCTTTTAATAGGAAACAACATTCAATCAAATTATTTTACCGAAAGTCAAATTAACCAGGTATTTTTACTGGTGGCTCCACCACATGTGCAAACACGGTTTATATGACAACTCAGTGAAAGTGAAAATACACTATTTCAGCCACAGTTGAACATTTTTGTTTTATATGACCACAGATGAAATTTTAAAAGATCGTATATTCTCTTTTAAAATGAATTTTTAATTTAACAAAATTTGATTAAGGGTCGTAACAGACAGTGTAAATGTTGCCACTCCACAATAAGACTCTACAAAACACATCACCTACCCAGTTCAGAACTGTTATTGTCAGATCTGCGCTGTTGGTGTTTCCACACTGGTCCGTCACGGTGAACGTCATAGTGTATGAGCCCCTCGCCGCGCCGTACGATCCCAGATAGACGCTACCTGGCAACCGAACACTTATTATTACAGGTATTTGAATGATTTAAGTGCAAAAAGGTGACCTGAAATTGAACATTAAAGTTAAAAAAAAGACATTTAAGATACTTGGCAGAATTAAGTTCCTACGTTTGTTTGTTTGTTTATTTGGATGTTTAACCGTTTACAACGGTAGTTATGTCCTGTTAAACGTTAAGTACTTTAAAAACATCAAACCCTTTTTTCTGTCGTAGTAGAATGGGAAGACCGCTTTATCAGCGTACGTAATCAGCAGACTGCTGACGTCATAGGGGTCAATATCGCCGGCGGATACCGAGTATATGAGCGTCCCTGGCGACGTGTCACCATAAATCCATACCGTTCGGGGGAGGTTCGTGAACTCAGGGGCTGTGTCTGAAAACACCATAAATGTAGTTTTATATCATGTTATCCGCCGTCAAAATTACTTTCTACACAACTGCTGCTACTATCATTAGAACTTCTGGTAATTGATACTGATAAGATATGGATATTGTTTGATGGTTGTGATGATGATGATGATGATGATGATGATGATGATGATGATGATGATGATGATGATGATGATGATGACCATGATGATGATACATTATACATGTACTTACTTGTAGCTGCGGTAGCTTTAATGGCAAAGGCGGTGTTCTTGATGGGGTTAAGCTCGTCGTTCGCTGAAGCGGCGCTCCAATCGTCAATGCCTCCTCCGAACGGATCGAAGATGCGCATGTTCTTAACGATCCTTTGTTCGTCTGGTAGAGACTCTAACCCGTCGCGTTTCGCTATGATACTCTGCGTAGTACTCGAAAGCCTTCATGTTTTAAAAGATGAAAAAGCCGAAAGTTCAAGGAAAATCTTAATTGAGTCGCGTTCTGGGAAAACTAGGTTAAATGCATGTGTGTAAAGTTTCGTCCCAGATTAGCCTGTGCATTCAGCAGAGGCTTGATCAGGGACGACACTTTTCGCTTTGATGGAATTTTTCGTTTAAAAGAAGTATCTTCTAAACGAAAATCCAGTCTAGGCGGAAAGTGTCGTCTCTGATTAGCCTTTGCGGCCTCAACAGGCTACTCTGGGACGACACTTTACGCAGATTCATTAGGCCCAGTTTTCTCAGAACGCTACTTAATTGTTTGCGTAATTGTTTACTTATGTATCTTGTAAGTATTCCATGTGGGTAAAGTTAAATGCATCAAATATGTTCAATTATTTAAATGAATAATTATCTTCATTGTACCTTCTGAAGAAAATTATAGTATATACAAATCGGTATTTGTCGGAAAAAAAAAGGTTAAATTACTCATATAATCCACCGGAGAAAATGTTTAAACTTATTTTTTAAACGTTGATTTCCATAGACCACCGCGATATAAATAATTGTACATATTTCTGTTTGCTAATGGTGTTACACATTTTCAGCATCTATATTTTTTACAATACTTATTGATATGCGTATCAGTCACATGAACTCCGTCCATAAACTTTTTTAACCCCCCCCCCTTGTTATTAACTTTCCGCGCTGTCTGAAATTCTTTAGTTTTTAAAGGGAAACGTGTCTTACCTATATGGTGTATGTTGAATTACACTCAATAACATTTCCAAACGGTCCCATTACGAAACTGCCAACTTTAATAAAAATTCCTTGTCTTTGCTATATATCAAATTTTACGAGCCAAGAATCATTTTAAAGATGAATCTGTCCTTTTACAAGAATTTAAATAAAACAGAATACGATCTCCCAACTTCTAAGAAAATACAATTCGCTCAAAGGCAAGCATCCTCTGAAAACGGGGTTTCGGCAGTGAGATTTCGACAAAAGCACAGCATTTCAATAAACGCAGCCCAAACGTTCATCTTTCAACGTAGTCCCCAGTGAAATGCATCACAATGTTGCAGACACAAATGGGGTACAAAGAAATTACCACACAAAGCATGGGTGCGATCGCTAAATGGTTTTTAAACCAGAAGAGACAAGAAATATCTTTAAAAAAGACATACGGCGTTGATTGTGGTTGGAGTTGGTGAAAGGTAAAGAGTTTAATGAATGAAATCAAAGATAGCATATGTCTTTTTCTGTGCAGTTCTTAGCTGCATTTCACGCAGTACGGGATGTTACGCGTAGTTTTCGCGGTTTATTTGACATTATTACATATTGCTGATCATATATGATATCTATAGATTCAAAAAGAAGAAGAATGGAAGTGAAATTAAAACATGTAAGTCAACCGGCCACACGCGAAGTATACGTACATATTTTAAATATTTATTCGCGCTTTCTTCGGACTGACCGGTTTAGTGGTTTTTCGGGCATTGCTATTTCATTCGATTACTAACAGTATCGGGAATCATCTCGCTCATGCTCAATACATTGGTCAGTATGGTGGAATAATTCTTGTTAAATTAATAAAAACTAATATATATCATGGTTTTGTTGAAAACACATTAAGAATCTATTATTGCGATACCATAATTATATCGGCGAATATCTTCATTTAACATATTTCTGGTCTAAATACAATTTCAGTTCACCAAGTTCACTCGATAGCGTCTATATTATATAACAATCCGTTTACTGACCGCGAACTGACCCTGATACCTTGCGACTTGGAATGCAATGCTTTAAAGTGAGGTCACGATTCCACTGCTGGAACGACGGCTTTTTAAAAACTTTATACTTTTACATGTTTAATGTTCAATTTCGAAAACAATTAAATATNAGTACATCTCATAGAACAAAGGTTTGTGATTCAAAGCACAATTTACATTATGCAAACTGATGACTTTAGCCTTGAAACAAACCGAAATTTAGGGCAGGATGACAGTACAATCATTACTCACACACATTTCCGTCCAATGACGTTGACGCATTGTTTCTTTGGCTAAGCACACTATGTAAGAATTACCACTGTACATACTTGTATTCAAGAACGCAGCTATCGAGGCACGTGACTTTATAAGAAGCGGATATTACGGATATTATTATGAAGTTGCCATTAATCGGATCACTTGAACTCCATGTAGCAAAGATTACTGACTCTTGTAAAGGCTGTTTCCTGACACTTTTCACAAGTACAGTTTGTTTCACTAATTCTCGTTCAAACATTATATTTCTCTCATTTCACTCAAGAATAGAGTCTAGCATTCGTTTTTGACATTTGTGAGTCAGAACACTGGGTTTGCGTGAGAACCGTATTGTTCACATTGTGCAACAAATAATTGTTTCGCTCACATATGATTATATTAATTATCTACGTCTGGATTATACGTGTGATAATAACCACATTTTCACAGATGTAAAAAGATATTATTTGTAAAAAGTATGGTTCTTTACCCTTCAGGTCCTTCCGATTGTCAAGGTCACTGAGCCCGTCTCTATAACACATCGGACGGGCAAACAATACAATGCTCACAATTTTGAATACGCATAATTTCATTTTGTATCTTGAAAGTTTATCAATTATTAGTTGATTTCAGCAATTCAAATAATATTCATGGCATTTTTTCATACGTCCAATATTTTAGAATCATATTGAGGAGTAAGTATAGCACTTCCACAAAACAATTGCATATTTCCGTTATTTATTATTGAAACAATGATACATGTGATACACTTAATGATTTCCAGAAGACAATATATGGACACTTAGGATGTTGCGTCTCGACAAATTAAGTACAAACGAGAATTCTTGGTAACAATGGACCATAGTTCAGATGAACAGCAATGTCTGAACAAGTTAAATAACGGATTTACAGTGAAATCATGTTATTAAGCAAGACGCTTTACACTTCAAAAAAAGGATGATGTCGAGTGTGTATTGTTGAACAAAGTACAAATATGAGCCTCGTTCTGGAAAAATGGGGCTTAAAGCATGTTTGTAAGGTGTCTTCCCAGATTAGTCACACATTTCCATAAAAGCTAAAAGTGTCGTCCCGTATAAGCCTGTGCGGACTGCAGAGGCTTATCTGGGACAACACTTTACGCACATGCATTACGCCCAGTTTGCTCAGAACGAAGCTCATATTTACTCCGAGTCTGCTTCATCAAGATTAAACGCATACTTATGTTCATGAGCACGTTATACTTGACGGAACGACAAACACTTTGGAATGATTCATTCGGTCCGTATAAACACGTTCCAGATAAGTTGGTGCAGTCCGCACAGGCTAGGTACAGACGAAACTTTTCTAAACCTAAACTGGACTTTTGCTTAGAGACTTCCTTTAAACGAAAATACCGTGCAAATGGAAAGTGTCGTCTCTGATTAGCCTGTGCGG
>VMBQ01007091.1:23215-36282 GCA_007657795.1 Dreissena rostriformis | reverse complement strand
TATGCGCACCTGTCGCTTACATCATTTTAACAAGATGGCAGACTATACATTAAAAAATAAATTGTGACTCGGCAAAAATGGCAAATAACGATCGAATTAACGATGGAATTCATACATTTAGAAAGGGATTGATGAAATGCCTCTGATAATCGACGATGCATAACACGTTTTAGATACCAACAACATATTTATGAGTAATCTTATCAGTGGATGTATGTCACGTACACGAGTGTTTGTAAATTGTAAGTGTTCAGTTTACTCGCAAAGTTAAAACATCTGACAAGATAATCGTTGGAAAATGGGATAAGACAAACATGGTTTCATTTATATGTTAGTGAATCTGTGAAAAATCAGATTCGTATGCATATATTGCTTTATTATGTTTGTCATGCTGTACAGTTTACTGAAACAGCATGGAAGTTAAATGGACATTGCAAGGTAAATATATTAATATTAATTAAAGTAAGTTAAATGCATCAATTACCATTAAATCATGTGCTTGTTTATATATTTATGTTTTTCCCACAACTGCCTCTGATGCGATTACATGTTTATCCCAAAACCAGGTATTCATGGAACGTTTTTGCCCTTTTTGCCTAAACTGCGCGTTAAAATGCCTTTTTTGAAAGTAATGCGCCATGCCCCTTTGCCCTCCTGGATAAAACACTACTTTGGCTAACCAGAAACTTGGCCCAGAACGAACGTGCCAATCATTTAATGCTTCTATAGAGACAGACGTAATATTTTGACCACAGTTGCCCACAATTGTTCTTTCTTTTTTCTTTTCTTTTAAAGAAAATCTAGGGGCTCAGCACACAAAAAGTATTGGTTAGCCAAAAGACAGCAACACTTATTTCCCAATTTTAGCCAAAACAACATGATTTTTCCCAATCCAAACTGAAAGGGGCAAGGCCCCATTCTCAAAATGGTGAAACAAACACTGCTTGTCAATCTTGTTTTACATTTCATTTCAGATTCAGCAGAATTTTATGGACAAATCCACCCCTCACATGGCTTTCAGATGGATAGTCACAGTTCTCCTATTTGCATTCTACTTTTTAAGAGTATATTTTTTACAGGTAAACACACAAATGAGCCTTGCTCTGGAAAAAAGGAGCTTAATGCATGTACGCATAATGTTAGCGAAAAATTCCATGAAAGCGGAAGTGTCACCCTGGGATGACACTTTATGCACATGCATTAAGCCCTGTTTTACAAGAGCGCGGCTCAAATCATTTAGTCTCTCAAACTGGATAAAAACATTGTTGATGCAATAAATTAATTAAAAATATTCTTACAGATCTTATATCATGATGTATTTTGAAAGTATTGTGAAAGTTGTAAGCACTCTTACTACTTTTTTTTCATAAGGCTTCCATAATTATTGTTTTAAGATTGGTTCGGGTACATTAAAAAGGAACTTGGTTCTTGCAATTGCTTCTATTATAAAGACTGTACCGTACATTAAAATGCAACTAAGCTCTGACTGTTTGCTTGTATTGTAGAGACTATCATACATTAAAATGCAACTTAGCTCTGAGTGTTTGCTTGTATTATAGAGACTATCATACATTAAAATGCAACTAAGCTCTGACTGTTTGCTTGTATTGTAGAGACTATCATACATTAAAATGCAACTAAGCTCTGAGTGTTTGCTTGTATTATAGAGACTATCATACATTAAAATGCAACTAAGCTCTGAGTGTTTGCTTGTATTATAGAGACTATCATACATTAAAATGCAACTAAGCTCTGAGTGTTTGCTTGTATTATAGAGACTATCATACATTAAAATGCAACTAAGCTCTGAGTGTTTGCTTGTATTATAGAGACTATCATACATTAAAATGCAACTAAGCTCTGAGTGTTTGCTTGTATTATAGAGACTATCATACATTAAAATGCAACTAAGCTCTGAGTGTTTGCTTGTATTATAGAGACTATCATACATTAAAATGCAACTAAGCTCTGAGTGTTTGCTTGTATTATAGAGACTATCATACATAAAAATGCAACTTAGCTCTGTGTGTTTGCTTGTATAATAGGGACTGTACCGTACATAAAAATGCAACTTATCTCTGTATGTTTGCTTGATTTAAAGAGATTGTGTCGTGCATTAAAGTTTCAATCGCAACTAAGCGCTAATGATTGCTTGTCTTAACTAAGCTCTGTCTTCAACCCTTTCCCCCTCAGAGTGAAAATGGCTATATGCAAACAGCATTAAACCAGAACAACCTGTGAGTAACTCAGTCTGTTCAGGTTTTATGCTGTTTGCTGCTCATCAGTAGTTTAGGGTTGGAAATGAAGTCTTTAAACTTGAATCTAGTAAGAAAGGTCTTTAATTTTATATGATTTACTAAGGGACTACAAAAGGGTCAAAGTGTGTATCTGAGTGGTAAAGGGTTAATACAGAGTTTGCTTGTTTTTCAGGGCTGGTACATAGTTACATATGCCTTGGGTATCTATCTGCTCAACCTCTTCATAGGGTTCCTCACCCCGAAGATTGACCCAACTATGGGACAAGACCAGGACGGTATGAGTAATGAAATGATATGAGCCTGGCTCTGTGAAAAGGGGGTTTAATGCAAGTGCCTAAAGTGTTGTCCCAGATTAGCCTGTGCAGTCTGCACAGGCTAATCAGGGACAACACTTTCCAATTTTATTGTATTTTTTGTTCAAAGGAAGACTCTTCATGATAAAAATCCAGTTGAGGCGGAAAGTGTCGTCCCTGATTAGCCTGTGCATCCCAGCCTGTGGGGATGCACAGGCTAATCTGAGATGACACTTTACACACATGTATTAAACCCCCTTTTTACAGAGCGAGCATCATATGCATAGTTGTGTTCATAATCAAACTGAACTTGCAGGATTTATATCTGAAAACTTGCATTGACTTTTGGAAAATCTAGGCTGAATTTCCTTGCCTCTGGTTAGGGAAAGTTTTATGCAATTAAACAATGAGCATTTCAGAATTAAAATAACATTAAAATTCATTTAAATGTGTAACGTCGTTTTACCATAATGCCCATTATTTTTAGGGCCTGTCATCTTCATGACCGTGCGCCCCCTACCAATAAAATCCATTATGTAACAATATGTGCTGTACAGTAAGTCTTCAGCAGTTGATGCCAAGTTACAGAAATCGGTTCAAAGAACAAAAAGGATATTAATTTGGATCATTTTGATTTTGACTATGAACAAAGTTTCAGATAATCATGGGTTTACAACTGTCGTAAGTATTTTCTGCAGATTATATACTCGCAATCATGGGTTTAGACACAAATATTTGATTAAACTTTGACAGCGTTGAGCAAGTCCTAAATCTTGTTATTTTCAGCCATTTTGTTTTCTATAGCTTTTCTGTAACTAGCATCATGTAGTGGAGGGAATGAGAACACTATCCTAATACTTTCATTTTTTTGGGAGCACCCCAATACAGATTTGTGTATGTTTTCAGAGGACGGTCCCTCACTTCCCACAAGGTCATCAGACGAGTTTAAGCCGTTTATGAGGCGTCTCCCTGAGTTCAAATTCTGGTAAGGAAAAACATGGCAAAATGTACAATTGACATGTAACCATTCAGGTAAAAAAATCTACAGGATTAATGCAAAATGTACAAGTGAAATGTAACCATTCAAGAAAAAAAATCTACAGGAAAAAAATCTACAGGATTAATGCAAAATGTACAATTGAAATGTAACCATTCAGGTAAAAAAAATATACAGGATTAAAAACATTAACATGGTTGAGCATTCCTGAGATAATCACCATTTGAATGGATATTTGAACAGGTTAAATAAAATGATCAACAATTTAATATACCTGGAAGTGAGAACATTTGGAGAGAGTAAAAGTGTATAAGTCTCACATTACCTGTATTTGCAATCCTTGGATAAGTAAACCCCCACTATCTGTAAAACTAATAATGAACATAATATTTGTAAAAGAAATTCTCAATGTTGGTCCTCCAAATTATTTGTCTAATTTGAAGTTTTCATTCACTTCGCATGAAACATCTAATAGTTATAAAGAAATGAGCCTCGCTCTGTGAAAAGGGGGTTTAATGTATGTGCGTTAAGTGTAGTCACAGATCAGCCTGTGCGCACAGGCTTATCAGGGATGACACTTTCCGCTTTTATGGGTTTTTTCGTTTAAAGAAAGTATCTTCTAAGCAAAAATCCAGTCAAGGCGGAAAGTGTCGTCCCCGATTAGCCTGTACAGACTGCACAGGCTACTTATCTGGGATGACACTTTACACACGTACATTAAACCCCCTTTTCACAGAGCGAGGCTTAAATGTAACCATTAAGGTAAACAAATCTACAGGAATACAAAACTTATAAACATGGTTGAGCATTTGTGAGATTATCACCATTTGAATGGATAGTTTAACAGGTTAATAAATTAATCAACAATTTAATATACCTGGAAGTAAGAACATTTGGAAAGAGTAAAAGTGTATAAGTCTCACATTACCTGTATTTCCAATCCTTGGATAAGTAAACCCCCACTATCTGTAAAACTAGTAGTGAACATAATATTTGTAAAAGAAAGTATGTTGGTCCTCCAAATTATTTGTCTAATTTGAAGTTTTCATTAACTTCGCATGAAACATCTAATAGTTATAAAGAAATGAGCCTCGCTCTGTGAAAAGGGGGTTTAATGCATTTGCGTTAAGTGTAGTCCCAGATCAGCCTGTGCACACAGGCTTATCAGGGATGACACTTTCCGCTTTTATGGGTTTTTTTCGTTTAAAGAAAGTATCTTCTAAGCAAAAATCCAGTCAAGGCGGAAAGTGTTGTCCCTGATTAGCCTGTGCAGACTGCACAGGCTACTAATCTGGGATGACACTTTACACACATACATTAAACCCCCTTTTCACAGAGCGAGGCTTAAATGTAACCATTAAGGTAAACAAATCTACAGGAATACAAAACTTATAAACATGGTTGAGCATTTGTGAGATTATCACCATTTGAATGGATAGTTTAACAGGTTAATAAATTAATCAACAATTTAATATACCTGGAAGTAAGAACATTTGGAAAGAGTAAAAGTGTATAAGTCTCACATTACCTGTATTTCCAATCCTTGGATAAGTAAACCCCCACTATCTGTAAAACTAGTCATGAACATAATCTTTGTAAAAGAAATGATCTATGTTGGTCCTCCAAATTATTTGTCTAATTTGTAGTTTTCATTAACTTCGCATGAAACATATAATAGTTATAAAGAAATGAACCACGCTCTGTGAAAAGGGGGTTTAATGCATGTGTGGAAAGAGTCATCCCAGATCAGCCTGTGCAGTCTGCACAAGCTAATCATGGACAACACTTTCTGCTTTTATGATAGTTTTCGTTTGAAGGAAGTCTCTTTGCAAAAATCCAGTTCAGTGGAAAGTGTCGTCCCTGATTGGCCTGTGCGGACTGCACAGGCTAATCTGGGACGACACTTTAGGCACATGCATTAAACCCCCTTTTCTCAGAGTGCGACCTAAATGTATTGTTTAGTATAAAAAACTGTTGTTGGTTTTCAGGTATTCTGGGACCTGGGCAGTGTGCATAGCCATGTTTTGTACATTTTTTGAAGCGTTTAATATACCAGTGTTTTGGCCTATATTAGTGATGTATTTTTTCATCCTGTTTGTCATCACCATGAAGAGACAAATAAAAGTGAGTATCCGACTAATTACAGCATATAAGCCGCGCTCTGTGAAAAGGGGGTTTAATGCATGTGCGTAAAGTGTCGTCCCAGATTAGCCTGTGAAGTCCCCACAGCTATTCAGAGATGACACTTTGTGCCTAAACTGGATTTTTGCTACGAACATACTTTCTTTAAACAACAAACTTTCTTTAAACAACAAATATTATGAAAGCGGAAAGTTGCGTCCCTGATTAGCCTGTGCTGACTGCACAGGCTAATCTGGGTTGACACTTTATGCACATGCATAAAACCCCCTTTTCACAGAGCACAGCCCATATGTATGTCCTACACATTTTGTACTGATTTGTGTCCGTGTAAGCACTAATAAGACAAAAAGGCATTTTGCGGAAAAGATCCCAATTTGTATATTTGAATAATTATGGAGCTATTGTATTCCTTTAATACATTTGTAAACTGTACAACAGTGTCATGCACACCACCACCACTGTTCTTACCCGAATGCTTATTTTTATTTGATTTCTGTTCTATACTTTTCCAAATTGAACACCAAAAGCTTTTTTTGCCGTTTTTTTACTATGAATGGTGATTTGGAATCAAACTGATACCAATGTCTATATGAATGCAAAGCAGGGATTTGGCAGGTTTTCTTTAAAAAAAACTATTCGCTGCATGTGGCAACATTCTGATCCTAGTGACATGATTCTAGTCTGTTCTCTTTTTCATTATTTACTTTTGAAATAATTTAAACCTTGCAATTACAAGGCTTGCGTTACTTCTTTTGATCAATATCCCTTTAATCAAGTGATTTATCACTAATTGGACCAAAACAACACGTTTTTTATGCCCCCGGTCCGTCCGTTAGTCTGTCCATCCGGATAAGTTTCCGCTCAATAAGGTAAGCAATTGTCATCAGATCTTCACCAAACTTCATGAAAATGTGTAAAGCAATAACATCTAGGTCAAGAGCGATAATCAGCCAATTTGACCCAGACACTCCTGAGTTACGGCCCTTGAATCATTGTAAAATTGGGGTTTTTCTCGTTTCCGCTCAATAACTGGAGCAAATGTCATAGGATCTTCGCCACACTTCATGAAAATGTGTAAGGCAATATCTAGGTCAAGTTTGATAAGCGGCCAAATTGACTTAGACACTCCTGAGTTACGACCCTTGAATCATCGAAAAATTGTGTTTTTTCTCGTTTCCGCCCAATTAGTCAAGCAATAGTCATCAGATCTTCACCAAACTGCATGAAAATGTGTAAGGCAATAACATCTAGGTCAATTTCGATAATCGGCCAAATTGACCCACCCACTCCTGAGAAACTGCCCTTTAATCATCGTAAAATCGTTTTTTTTTCCGTTTCCACTCAAAAACATCGAGCAAATGTCATAGCATCTTCGCCACACTTCATGAAAATGTGTAAGGCAATAACATTAAGGTCAAATTTGATAATCGGCCAAATTGACCCAGACACTCCTGATTCCTGACCCTTGAATCATCGAAAAATTGTGTTTTTTATCGTTTCCGCTCAATAACTCCAGCAATTGTCATTGTATCTTCACAATACTTCATGAAAATATTCAAGGCAATGACATCTAGGGCAAGTTTGATAATCAGCCAAATTGACCCAGACACTTATGATTTACGGCCCTTGAATCATCGAAAAATTGTGTTTTTTCTCTTTTCCGCTCAATAACTGTAGCAAATGTCATAGGATCTTCGCCACACTTCATGAAAATGAGTATGGTCATAAGATGTAGGTCAAGTTCGTTATTCAGCCAAATTGACCAAGACACTCCTGAGGTATGGTCCTTGAATCATAAAAAAATTGAGTTTTTTCTCGTTTCCGCTCAATAACTTAAGCAATTGTCATCGGATAGTCACCAAACCTTGAAAATGTGTTGGGCAATAAGATCTACGTCAAGTTACATAATCAGCCAAATTGACTTTGACACTCCTGAGTTACGGCCCTTGAATCGTTGAAAAATTGCGTTTTTTCACATTTCCGCTCAATAATGCAAGCAATTGTCATCGGATCTTCATCAATCTTCATTGATACAGTTTCCATTGTTGCTATCAAATTCATTCTCAAGATTTGATAACTAGTAAAAAAAAAGATGATGTGTGAAGCTCACATGTCAATATCACATATATGGGCCAAATGTAAAATATTTGCCAAATATCTAACCCATTTGTAATGGTACTGATATCATTAATAACTGACACATATCCTGTTTTAACCTAATGTTTCCATCAAAGCATCTTTCATTTATCAGAGCATCTTCGGGAACATGTGTCATCCTTCAGAGACAGCTCTTGTTCTTACTTGATAGCCAAAATACCAACATATATTTAAACATTACACACTTTTTACCGTATTAAGCATACCTGTTGTCTGCAATATTTTTAACAATGCACACAGCGCAACAAAAAACAGTGTCATTTACAACAAGCTCAATGCATTGAAATATTTAGGTGCTTAAATAGTTTAAAATCAAGAAAATGTATGAAAAAAAGTTACAGTTCATTACGGTAAAATGAAGAACTCACAGAAAGTTAAATGGTTTGATCACAATGCACTCAACAGTACTCTGTTAGTCATTGACTTCCATAGAGTTGTGTCCAGTGAAAAATTAATCAGTGACCAAAATAAACTTGTGATTAAACAACACAAAGCAGTAATATTTTAGGCAAAATATGCGAGATATCTTGATGTTGCATGCATCAGAACACATTTTTTTTATAGACTTTATGTGTAGTATTTTTAGCTTTAAAAAAAACAGAATTTTTGGCATATAGCCAAAGATCAAACATGTTCCAGTTGTTCCTACAGGTGACAGACAAAAAAAGTTTCTGTATTTATTGTACAAACAAATGTTAAATAACATAAAAACAGCATCCCATAAATGATTTCATTGCATTTGATTTTTCTGAACTTAGCCATTTGCATTAATTCTGAACTTTACTGGCCTCTGATTTTGGAAGTTTTGCTCAAATGTTTTAGAAGTTTTTACAGTTCATGTGGCGAACAACGCTAGTATTAAATATAAATTCAAGGTTAGGGCAAGGTCAATACTTTTTCATTGTCTGTTTATGTACCCGTAATAAGCATTTTAAAAACAGGTGTGGTAAATCTCTATTTGTTCGGCTAACTTGTTGAAAATTTATATGGAAATAATATATTGTCCCACAAAAAATAAAAACAAGCATTTTGTATCATGTTAAATATATGTTACCTGACCACATCTAGCGTTGAAATTTTGACTATTGCTATAAGGAACGCTGATTTTGTATGGGTTAACTTTATTTCACGAAATATTTTACGAAATATTTGTTGATTTTGAGTGTTTATGGGGCTTTAGAGATATTTTTGTTTTCATTTCAGCACATGATTAAGCACCGATATGTGCCATGGTCCAGTGGTAAAACACGATACAAGGGCAAGGAAGATACTGGCAAAGTGGTGATGGCAAAGTGACCATCTTCTGAACCTCGTGTCATTTCATAGAGTATATGAATTTGAGTGATTTAAATTGATGTCTGCCAGTTGGTGGTTTGCGGCCGCTATCAATGGCGTGTAGCCAAATAGAGTATATGAATTTGAGTGATTTCAACTGATGTCTGCCATTTGGTGGTTTGCCGCCTCTGTCAGTGGTGTGTAGCCACTGTCATGTCACATCTCAGCCAATCATCCTGCAAATGTTGGCTGTATGTGTGTTGTATAGAATTTATAACAAGAGACATAATTTTATCGTATGTTTATTTATTTTGTAAAATTTGATAAATTTCATTTCTTGCTGAATTCTTCAAATGTTGGCTGTATGTGTGTTGTATAGAATTTATAACAAGAAACATAATATTATTGCAAATTTATTTATTTTGTTGTAATATGTGATTTTTTTTCTCTTTTTGCTGATAAGTGATTACACTACATGTATTTCTTTACTATTTTTGAAACCCTGACATATTTCCGCTAATATGGTTCTTTTTCTGAGCTTGTTTGCATTATCAATATTATGTTTTGTTTGGTATTCAACTAGATGAGCTCAGAACAAATGAATAGCTACACAATCTAGAAATGCATATTTTACATCTTAAATAAAACATACATGTACATGTAGGATGGATCTCTGATGTGAGCCTAAAACGTGCAAATCATCAGACATTCCTACTGTCCACTTAGGTCAAATGTAAAGAGCATCCGACTGTCCAACTGTCAACTGTATTCAACTGTTCAAATCATCCGACTAACAGACTGTCCACGCCGATTAAATGATCAAATTATTCCACTTACCAACTATCCACGGTGGTCAAATGGTCAAATCATCATACCATCCATCTATACTATGTGGTTAATTGTTCCATTCGTCCCACTGACCAATTGCATTTGTTAATGTAAATGCATGTCTGATAATGGTGTCAATCTAAATCATTAAATGTCAATACTGTTAAATAAGTCTTAATGCTTCATAAATAGCTTGCCAACATTCACCTGATTCTTGTGAGCTTTATTAGCTTAAATTACTTGCTTGAATTATTTTGAGTACTTTTGTATGCGTGTTTTATTTGCAGATGTGTTTAACAAGTTAAAAGATGACTTAAAAGTACATTTGTTGGGATTGTTTTTGACTAAATCTCGGTGATGTTTGGTGAGAATGTTCATCTTGACAGTATCTATGCCATGTTCGAATATGGGTGAAGTGCGTCAAATAAAAAATCACAAGGTCAGATGTTAGGAAAACATGGTCACCACTCTAGAAGCTTCATCTTTGATGCAATCTTTATGATTTTGGTCAGAATGTTTATCTTGGTAATATCAATGCCATGTTTGAATCTTGGTCAAGTGGGGTAAAATCTAGGTCACCAGGTCAAGTCTCCTAAAATTGATGAACCTCAATTCTATGCATAAATAAACAGGTGAATAACATTTGCTGTGAAAGAATTGTTCTTTACTTAAGTAGGCAAAAAGGAGGCTGTTTTTTAGGGACATGCTCATGATTAAATTTCTGTTGCTGCTTAGTCTCTATAATTTTACAATATCATGTGCCTTTAGATGGCAGGCAGTTAGTTATATGTTGTTCTTGATGCATTTAAATATTTTAATCTGTATATGTTTTTCAGTCCAAAAAAAATAATAATACCATGAATGTTTTGTGTTAGATGTTAATTTAAATTAAGATGTATTCTTGAGCGTTTGTTTACTGCAACAGTATTTATGCCCACATGGAGTGGGAGGCCCCTTACGTAGTGGGAGGCCCCTTACAGAGTGGGAGGGTTGAGTATCGCTCTTGTCTGTATGTACATCCATCCGCACGTCCTGAAGCCTGTGTTTTCAAGTATTCTTCATTTATAAGGTGGATCTTGCTCAAACTTTCACAGATGAATAATCTTAAAGTGTAGATGATCGTAAAGAATGAAATTTCGGTCCAAACAGGTTTTGGCAGGATCATGGCCCTTTGTCTGTTTTTCACCTCTTAACACTTGTGTTTTCATTTTCTCTTTACCTCCTGGTTGGATATCACTTAGACTTTAACAGATGAATAACCTTATAGTGTAGTTGATCGTAAAGAAAGTAATTTTAACTGCAACAAGTTTTGGCACAATTATGGCCCTTTGTCTGCTTTTTCCACAGTAGAATATATACATGTAGTACCACAATTTGATGTTTTCCAGCCCAGTTCCACTACTTTGTAACTGATCTTGCTTAAAATTGCACAGTTTAATTACCTTTTGTGTAGATGATTGTAAGTAACGGACTAAGGGCTGTGGTGAGTTATTAAGTTAGACAATTTTGTGTTATCAATTTCTCTTAACTGCTTGGCAGTTTTGTTCAATCTTTCACAGCAGTACGACCTTAATGTGTCAATTATTGTTAAGCATTTTTTTTTTTATTTTTTATTTTACTAAAGCCCGGTTTTGGCTGAACTAAGGTCCTTTTCTTTTTGTCCTCTGTAGAATATACCGTGAATTTGGCTGTGTCCAAACATGTGTTGTGGGCGCATCAGTGTCTGTGACTCATTTCTATCAATTATGTACAACTAAATCAAAACATTTCAGGGTTAAACAATAAGTTATGTATGCCTCATACAAAATATGCTAATCACAGGAACAGCAATATGATTTTATGAAAGAGTGTCTCAAGATATTTTTGTTTATCTCTGCGTACTCCTTTTACTTTCTTGGGGGTAAATGTACACAATAAAGTATTCTCATGGAATGATTAAATGTTTAAGGCTATATATTGTAAATTCCTGTTATCTAATGGACACACATAACGGTACTTGTGTGTTTGTTAATCCAGGAAAATGTAAGAGTTATACAATAACACAGTTTATAGTGATAGCACATAATTTGAAGTTAATACTTAATTTTACCTAACCTGAGCATATTGTGCTCATTATGAACTTTATCATGTGTTGTCCTTTATGAATTGTGCTTCGTCAAAATTTACCTTGTTAACACTAGAGGTCGCATTTCTAGTCCCATCTTTATGAAATTTTGTAAGAATTTGGTTCCAATGATATCAAGGCTGATTTTGAAATGTGTTCATTTGGGGTCAGATATAGATTATTTGGTTATGTTGAATACAGTGCTTGTTAACATATTAGTCACATGTTTTGATAAATATATATGAAACTTGGTCCCAACGATATCTAGACTGATTTTCAGATGAGCGCCCTGGGCCCCTTTTAGCTTTATATACTTTGATGATAATGATAAATGTTTGTATTGTAAGATTTTTGTTAATAAACAAGAAACGGTGTAAATCATACATAAAGTATTTGAATGATTACAAAAGGAGTATTTTTCTGTTGTTATAAACGCAGCTTATGATTAGCCAGACATTAATATTAACGTTCATTGATAATCACAACATTGTTAGCGTGTTTTGGTCATTTTGTCAGCAGAATATAAATTAATAAAAAATGATTGTTTTGTAGTTGTATAGAACACTCGGTTTGTATTGTGCTGTTCATAGTATATTATATGACAATTGTGCATGTACAAATTACGTGCTGTTACAGAATTCTGAATAAATTTTGAATAAACTTATATGAAAGAGAACATTGATTTCCTTACAAGCTGATAAGTAAGCTATTCATCTGTGACTGATTTCGTCCACATTTTACAACAACCTATGTTTATTCATCTGTGACTTATATCGTCTACATTTTACAACAACCTATGTTCTGAAATCTCTTGACAGTTGATGAAAGAATTCTATTGAAATAATTATGAACACAAACGTTGCATGACCCGTTTTTGTTAACAGATACAAAGTAACATAGTATGCACAACATACTTAGGCCAAATAAAAAATAGGTCCGTTTCCGGTTGCCCGACCGTGTCTCCAGAATCGGCGCCGACCCTCAACTTTTTATTGGGGTCGCCAAAAAAAAAA
>VMBQ01007091.1:0-20617 GCA_007657795.1 Dreissena rostriformis | reverse complement strand
GTATCATTTTGTATACAAGGATTTACAATCTATACATAAATGTACCCGGATTACATTTTAGTTTAACTGCTTACTTATATTAGCATTTCAGAATAAGTTATTGATATTTACTGGCTTAAAGGAAATGTGTGTGTTTATTGTGAAAGAATAAAAAAAAATACTATGTTCAGCTGTTTTTATTGTTAATTTTTGTCAAGCCTGCTTGCGGACAGCTTAATGTAGCAATCACAATGTTCGAGTGTATGAGTCACGTTCTGAGAAAACTGGGCATAATGCATGTGCGTAAAGTGTCGTCCCAGATTAGCCTGTGCAGTCCGCACAGGCTAATCAGGGACGACACTTTCCGCTTTTATGACATTTTTCGTTTAAATGGAGTCTCTTCTTAGCAAAAATCCAATTTAGGCGGAAAGTGTCGTCCCTGATTAGCCTGTGCGGACTGCACAGGCTAATCTGGGACGACACTTTACGCACATGCATTATGCCCAGTTTTCTCAGAACACGACTCAATTATCCTTATCAAGCTTCATTTCATGTTATGTAAGACATTAATAATGGAAAAAAGCATACCAGAGCATTGTTTCAGTAACTAAATGCGAGTTAAATCAATGTTAATATATTTACATATACATGAATAAAATGCCTATGACTATATGACAAAATTCGGTTCGCCAAATTATAAATGATTTCATAACTGCATAAATATCAAATTGTGTCTATTTTCTATGCAACAAGCCGTTGAAGTTTTATTGCTAATTAAAACAGCCGATTTGGAACATAGAAAGCGACTTCAATGGGCATTTGAAATCTATAGTGTTATGAACAATTAATTATAAATGTTTTCTAGATATAAATCCTGATATTGTTTGAATGTAGAAAACTTTAAAAATGCTTCGTTTTACATCCACAATCACAAAATGAACATTTATTATTAATGCCATATTCGCCGACTGTTTAAGGTACAACTGTTCATTAAAAACAAGTTAACCGCCAATAATAAGTATGCTATGTTAAACATGAATAATTTAGATGTTTTTTTTTAACTATCCATTATAACACTTCCTACATAGAGCACAAGGTCAATGAGTACGTCAGGTGATGATGATGATGATGATGATGATGATGATGATGATGATGATGATGATGATGATGATGATGGTGATGATGATGATGATGGTGATGATGATGGTGATAATGATGATGATGCTGATGCTGATGGTAATGGTGGTGGTGGTGGTGGTGGTGGCGGTTGCGGTGGCAGCAGCAGCAGCAGCAGTAGTAATAGTAGCAGTAGTAGTACGTGGCATGTTTAGCGTCACTTTAATCTACATATCAGGTATGGCGCACTTTCACATAATAACTATTTTAAGTCCAATCCAAAGGCAGCTGTAAGTCACGTGACATGAGAAACAATGCTGTCTATAATCTCTCCAATGAAATCTGCTCTTTTCCTCCCGTCACTACCGTAACTATGTGCGTGTCATATTATTGGAAACATACGCTATTCATTTTAACTTTAGCAGGTGGAGCAGCAAGATGTTTGGAAAATTGTTGAAAGGTGTTCTTATCGTGCAAGCATTTTTTCGATGTGGAAGCGAATCATTGACATCAAAATTTGTCAGCGTGTCAAACGCGATAAACATGCCATATGTGGAAAAGTCAAGCAGATCTGCCAAGAGCTTTTTTTCATGCGCTGCACTTTGCATGGAGGACTGTTGGTATCTGAAGTATGAGGACAACGGATCGGGCTCAGGTACATGTGATCTGTACAACTTATGGGACACGCGGGACTACAATCTGAAATTCGTGAATATTTCAAATACGTACAGAAAGGTAAATACACATTTACACGTTATTTACATGTTTCTAACACATATCGTATTGCGTACTGCTATGCGTATATAAACACATATATAGTTATTAATATAAGAATATCCCGGTATGTTCTTATAACCTTCTTTACGACTATGTTGGAAACAAAAAAAATGTCTTATAATTTAATTCAAAACATTTGCTTTATTCATTTTTATTGTATAATATTTACTTATTCCATAGTGTCCCATAACATATTTGTTTGAAACGTTTCGTTACTAAGGAATACTAAAAATCTATTGCTTACACTTTCTTGAGTGTTTTTTTCTTATTTATTATACATTCATTGTTTTGCTCAATCTTTCATTTTTACTTTATATGCCGAGCATTAACTTTATTTGTGTTTTCATTTAACGAAGTCATTTTATGTTCTGCACCATATATGGTTTTTTAGTTTATGTTGGCATCAGTTCCGGGAGAACAACAGTTTTGTTGTTGATGAATTCCCATATTTGAAATAAAGTTTTGATTACTAGAAACTATAACATTATAACTTGCTGTTAATTTGCAATCATAATTATTTTTAAATGATGTAACTTACAAGACGATTTAGGCGTTTTTTTTACGAATATCTTTCTCGGCTTTTTGTTATTTATTTAGCTTTTAAAACTTAAAGAAGCTTCAGTCGTATACAATTAAATATTGTTAATCCACTGATTATAAACTAGTGTTTCTTAAATAATCGTAAATTGAAATTATCAGAAACAAATGGATTAGGGTTAAGCAGAAAATACGTTATGTTATACTGCTGCAATATATATCATAATAAAACACAACTATTGCACAACTTTCAAACATAAATAATGAAAATTACTCATTTGTTAATTTGACCAAAATCAATTGAACAGTTAATAAATTAAAAATAGAATAGTCAAATATGCCTGAATACACATCTAATTTAACAATCGAAATGATTGCAATGACCTTAATGTGACCTTGAAATGTAGTCACATCACATGCCAATGCTCTCTGTGTGACGATGTTAAATTTAAGCTTAAGAGAAAAAAACATTTGCCACGTTTTATTTAATGTGTTATGCATTTGTGTTTAAAATGCATAAAATAAGAACATAATTGTTTGATAAAATGTGGTTGACACAGTCACAAAATATGACGATTGTCATCAAATGTTGAATTCGATAACATTTAATCAACCAATAATGAATTTAAATTTCACTCTTTAAATTGATTTAATACTGAACAAACTATTATTAAAATTAATAAACACCATGTTGAGAAGAAGTTGTTATGTAACATGTTATTTCATTAGTCTTACATACTCTTTAATGACTATGTCTATGTATTTTGAAAAATGTTGTCCCAGTTCAGTTTAAGATATGCAATTGTACATGTTAAATACTTGCAAATGCATGAAAGCATAATAACCATAATGATTATTATTAAGAATATAATTTAAGTGGAGTTAATCATATAATGCAAATATGTGATACTGGAATATGTATTTAAAAATAATATGTTATATATGTTATAATTGAAAAAATATTATTTTAAATTACAGTATTGAACATAAATAATTCTACGCCGTGAAGTTTAACAATATAAAAAAGTAAATCCTTTAAAACATTATTTAATCAATATAATTGTAATTTACACAAATACCTTTCTATTGGATTCCACTAATGATAACGACTTTTACAGGTACAGCCTCACACCAGAAAATTCGTTGGAAAAACCTCCGTTTTCAACTGGCAAGAAGCACAAGACAATTGTAAAAGGTTTGGTGCAAACTTGGCCACCGCAGAAACAGCAACCGAGCTGAACGCAATCGATGCCGTCGCTATAGCCCCGTTTTTATGGTTAGGTGCAAGAAGGAACGCGAGTGGGTGGTTCTGGCTGTCTGGTGTCGCTATGGATACAACGCCTGCCTACAACGAAGATGGCAGCTGCTTGTATCTGTATAAGGGAAATCAGGTTGATGACGGTTGTTTAACTGGACACTACTCAGTCTGTGAATTACAGTTTTAGCTTTGGTGTCAAAAGGTTGAAAAATGATTAATGAATACCATTTGTTACGCAAAGGTTCTACATTCCCTGTTTAGTCTTGAACCAAGCATATCTGTATACGGAAACGTTGCTAGAATAAAGTTGTTATTGACTATTTTGCATTGCACGCTCATGCACGTATATAATTGTTTTATTTTATCTTTTGCATAAAAAACTATCCAAGTTCATTAAGATAGAAACGTCCATTGATATGAAGTTATCTTTTATATTAATATAATAGAAACCAACAAATCAATCGAAAACAACAATATTCGTAACAGCAATACGGGTAGCAAGAGCAACAACAACATGAATTAGAGTAAGGTTTTTTTTACAGTGCAGATATAATTTGTATGTCGTTTATTACATGAATGTGAAATATCTATATGAAATCATGTTTTGTTTAAGAAATTTAAATCATTTATTTGTCTGTCGATTATTGTTTGATACAAAATACAATGTTTGTTTATATTATGTACAATTATATTGTCCTTGTAAACAACAAAAAATCAGATATCGATCAGAAACGACGACATGAACTGAATATTTTCAAAACGAATATTGCAAAAATTTAAAACGCTGCAAAAAAGGTATATTTTGATGTACCCATTTGTGTTACGCAAAGACATCGCCTTAAAAGAAGTGCGTTATGCTTTTTTCAACAAGTGTATATAAATTTGATTTGATTATAAATACCAACTGGTCACGTTTTTTTTCTTATCATGCACTCATATAATCTGTTTGAAATAAATATGAAAGAAATACCAAGCATTTTGTCAACTGTTCCTTCCATGAGAAGGCATTCCTTTCCCGTGTTTTAGTCTCATTTGTGTGGCAAGAAAATCCATTAAAACGCAGCGGGGGTTTGAATAGTACTTGTTGTATGGACGTACCCCGGATTTGGCGAGACTTCGGAAAAACATAAGTGTCTCAGCACATACACAGTTCAATGGTCCATTTAAAATTCTCTAAATTTCAAAAACCACGTCAACCGTTATTATTTAAAAGAAACAACACGTGTGGATATAATGGGTCAGCGTTGTTTGTACCAAATGAAAACAAATGGATTTAAACAACTGGTCCTAGATATTGTCAGGATAAACATTCTGACACCAAGTGTTATCAAAGAAAGTACAAAAATCAAACAATGTGGTAACACGCCAAACGTTGACGAAGCATCATGCACAATACATACCGCTGGATATAAAATGATAACAAAATCTCACAGCATGCTCATGTCAGCTAAAACTCATAACACAAACTTTTTATAGCTTGCAAACATTAACCTAACACTGGCCTTTGTGCATGCATATATTAAAATTCGTTACAATATTTTTTTAGTTTTCGTACTGAAATCTAATTAAATCTAGAAATCTCTACATCAATAAATGTTCTTTAAATGTAACTTTTAACTCATTAAATATGTAGGCGAATACAAGATGAGAACAGAATATTAAATAGTTCAAGCGTTAATTTATGCGAACAAAAGTTCAGGAGTATCGGGAAAATGTTAGTAAGCTTTCAATGAAGAATTTAGTCTTATTTAAAGTATTAACATTTAGCTTGACACAATAACGAGACATGCGTTGTTTTGGTTTACGTATGAGATCCATCCGATGTATTATTCAAGCGGATTTTTATTCCGCGCTATTCCCCGCCTCTGGTTATATCAAAAATAGTTTTATTTTTTCTCGTTAGCTCCATTTGTTTATGAACAACTGATCAATTTTTTTTAGCATAACCGGTATTAAGGGACAATTGTAGAGGCTGTAAAATATAATTATACTTTATATATCAATGATAAAAGCAATAACTGATATAGTAAACATCCCGGAATGGTCATACATGTGATCAGGGGAATATTGGAGGAGTGTAACGGTTGATAGATTAAAAACGCAATCTAAATTATTAAAGAATGTTTATGATACCATACTTATTATTGGTGGTTTACGTTCGTTTAATATCAAGAATTAATTAGTATCTAAAACAGACTGCGAATATCTCATAATATTAAATGTTCATGTCATGAGAACAGTTGTACCTAAACCATACTGCGATGTACGCATTGTCATGAGTGCAGTTGAGTCAAAGTTTCTGTTCGGAAATAAAACGGTGATTAATTGGCGATAAATTGCAAAAAAAAAAACGTTGTTTAGCGCTTGTGTTCCGTTAAAAATGTTTGTCATTGGTATTCACCGGTATTCATAATGTTTCAACCGTTTTAATAAGGTGAATTACTTTATTCATCGGTAAAGTTTAATTTTAAATTAGCAATTAAGCGGTACGCATGAGTAGTCGCCCCAGCTTTTATTCAGAGCTTAGAAATAATAGGCGTTGCTTTAATTTATTAATTATTCAGTTATGGGTTTACATTGAATCTCGTGTTTGATTGTACATTAGCATTATTTTCACGTGAAACATTGCATGGTGCATATTTTATTTTAAATCATTTAATGATAACTCCGTCAAGAATAACAATATTTTGGGTTGAAAGATATCAACGTTCGCCAAAGGACTGTCGTTTCCATATTAAAAATGAATAACTTAAATTGATAACATCACGGCATTGTCAGATGTCTCACCAGGGGAATATTAGAGGAGAATGATGGTTGATAGTTTAAAAGCAACATCGAAATAATTTAATAATTTAATCATGTTTAATGATTATGATTTGCGTTTTACAACGGTTTTAATGTCACGAATCAGTTAGTACCTCGAAAAGACTGTGATGAGGCATGATTTTAAAATGAACATTTCCCCATTTCACTTTAAAATTTATTTTGCCATCGAAGTCGAAGTCGACATAGTAAATTGCCAATAAAACCGCTATTACGCTTCCCTGAATATACATTAGGAATAATTTTTATCTTTAGAAAATATCTTTTAATGACCGATTTATTACTCATGTTATCTCAATAATTTGTTTACACGTGCATTATTTCAGTGAGTAAGATTTCTCCATTAATAAAGAAATGGATATAATGTGTTGTAATTTACTGAAGACAAAGTGAAAGCTGTGACTTAAATTTCAATATTACCATGGTTGTCTGAATGACAGAATATATTATTTGTTTAAAGTGCTAATTGTTTATTGCTTCTTCATTGGCATGGGTTAAAATTCAAGCTTATAAACATAAGCAAACAATTTTCTTACTTGCATCACATAAATAATCATGACATAACAAATATTTATAAATTTAATATTTGGAAAATATTGAATGGAAACTCGGTCTGATTACAAACTTTATCAAGTACTATGATTACCTATTTATTTGCAGATACGATCACGTCATTTATTTTTAATTGTGACGCAAAGTAGTACATTACTGTGATTGAATAATTTATTTGCAGACATGATTACGCCTAATGGCGTTTACTCCTGTCGCTGTATTAACTTGTACAGTATGAATGCATATCCGTGCTCTTTTCTAAAATTATACACTGTTATTGTTTTAAACAAATTTCAAATAAATGGAAATCTCAACTACAATATGACTAAGTCAGCTTAGTATAGCTAAGGAATATGACCAAACTTAATATCTGACATGTGTCCATTTCTTATTCGTTTCCGCTGCGTCCCGTGAACATAACAGACAATCTTTTATGAGGTCTCTGGAAAACTCTTTGCTTAATTAGATACGTTTTAAGGCATAAAACAGTTTACAACCTCTAGAGCTTTACTTTTCAAAACGTTCTTATATCTATGTATATGAACGTTTATTCATGTTTGTTACTCATCAATGTTTTATCAGTTTATGAATAAAGATCGTGCAAAGCAGTTTAAATGCGCCATAGTACATACTATCGTCGACACACACACACACTCAAATACGCTATGCCTCTTGATTGACCATGGGAGTTAACGCTAGCAAAATGTCTTAGCTTTCATGCGTAGAGAATGTAAACGCGAAGTATAATATTTATGTAGGTCGCAAAGATTCATTACGATTGAGTAAAATATCTGGGCTCAAGAAAGGTAACAAGATTTGTTTAAGATTCGATCTGGTTACATAGTTTTGGACGCACGTGACCCATATAAGAACTCGTTCTATATATTGTCAATATAAACATTCTGTTTCTGTTTATCGAGAAATCATAAATGTAGCCTCAAGAGTGGCTTTCTAAGTTTTCATAAGGTTTGAACTGATGACCTAGTATTTTTGACTTCATGAATCGGAATCATTGGAATGCTTTTGTATTGCAAATATAAACAGTTTTACCAAGTTTAATCAAAACTGAGTCATTCATGTGGCCTCTTATGTGGTATTAACGTTTCTGTAAGATTTGACTTGGTGAACTTGAACCAAATTTGAAAACAACATAGAACATGTAAACAAATGAAATCGATCAAATATTATTCCGATTGAGTAATACATGTTTCCTCCAGCGTGGAAATCAGGTTTGACCCGGTGACTTAGTTTTTTTTAAACCAAGATTCAAACTCGACCTAGATAATGTCAAGACAAACATTCTTACCAAGTTTTTACCTTTAATATCGTTATAGCGGTAATACATGTTTAGCCTAGAAATGTAGGATTGTTTTTAAAGATTTGACCTGGTATCTTAGTTTCTAGACACAAGTGACCCATATTCAAACTTGGATTAAGTATTTTCATGATCAAAATTATGCTCAAGTTTCATTAAGACGAAGTCATAAAGGTTTTTTTGAACTCGGCCTAGATATTGTCAATATAAACATTTTAAGCAAGTTCATTATGATGGATTTATTTATGTTTCCTGAAGTGGTTACAAGATGTTTGTAATATTGGACCTGGAGAAATAGTGTTGACCTGACCCAGATTCTTACTTGTCCTTCATACCGTCCAGATATTTTCTGACTAAGTTGCATATATAATGGATGACAAATGTGGCATCTACATGTAGAGTGGTTATGAGCTAAAATTGGACGACACACACCGCACACCGCACATCGCACACCGCACGACGCCTGACGACGGACGCCGGACGCAGGCAATAGGGTGATTTCAAAAGCTCACTTTGATCACTTGGGCTAGAAAACAATGATATTAAACAGATAATTAGAAATAATGTGTTAAAGCAAACATATATACGCACATTAGTTAAACAATTGATGTCATTCCTCCTCCCAAAAAAGTGTTAATTGTCATTCCATGCAGTTAGGTGTCTGTGGGGCCCACCAAAAATATATCTATACATATTAAATAGATACAAAATTTCAGCATTCAGAAGTTAGTTTTTTGCGTAAACGAACATGTCATTGTTCTTAACTAATTCTGAATCAGCCTGTTTCAAAAAGTTTAGCTGATTTATTTAGTCCATCGCTTCTTTCTATGAAATTTCGCCGGAATGGTTTCAATTTATGAAAATAAATTTTCAATAAGATCGGTGCAATTAAACGTACGAATTATACATTACCCAATTTACATATTGCCAATAACACCGCGCTGCGAGCTTTACGCTTCGCTGCATGCAACTTGATGTATGTATATATAGTATAAAGTGTGTATTATCAATTTAATTGCAACAAATTATTATACTGCATTAATAAACGCATGTTGAAAACGTTAAATTTGTTCCAAACTATTCGCATCGCCTGATAAGTTGAGGTCCAAAGAATGGCTAAACATAATATCCTCGAAAAGAAATACCTTTCATCTACGAGCCTCGTTCCTCGCTGTTTATGTTTCTTTCGCAGATGAGATGTCAAGCGTACCACGCAAACTGCACACAGCCGAGAAAATCTGAAATTGCAATTAATTACTTTGTTAACAAATATTCAATGAAACGTTTAAAGCTCGATTTATTTTCATTCAAGATGATATTTCTTAGATGTAATAAAACATTTATAAAAGTTTATTTATTTAGTTACATATATGTAGTTTATCCATAATAACAGTTGTTTCATATCTTTGAATGTTACTACATCCGTCATTTGCAACATTTAAGGGATTGCCATACCAAATTATATCAACTCTTACCGTCAGAAAAAGAAGTTTAAGTAATCCTGGTACCTGTTTGCAATTTTTAAATAAATTTTATTAAACCACATGGTAATAATAGTAATGCAAATCACTCGATTGCGTGAATATATTTTCTATCTTCGTCCTTGAAGTTTTAAACTGTGTTCGTACAGTTTGTGAATAAATGTGCAAACTTAAACTGGGCAAAATGCTTGTGTGTAAAGTAATGCATGTGTGTAAAGTGTTGTTCCATATGAGCCTGTGCAGGCTAATCAGGAACGACTCTTTCCTCCTTTATTGAATATTTTGTTTAAAGGAGGTCTTCTCTTAACAAAAATCCAGTTT
Organism: Dreissena rostriformis; assembly: GCA_007657795.1. Taxonomy (NCBI): domain Eukaryota; kingdom Metazoa; phylum Mollusca; class Bivalvia; order Myida; family Dreissenidae; genus Dreissena; species Dreissena rostriformis. Next base: position 10,458 of record VMBQ01007091.1, on the reverse strand, counting down.
AGTTGGAAAGTTTTGTACCTGATAAGCGTGTGCGGACTAGATAGGCTTATCTGAGACGACACTTAAGCCATATGCATAAAGACGGATTTTCCCAGAATAAGATGTAATCAGTTGTCATGTATTTAAGCGAATTGAGGTCATAATACTGCTCACTTTTTTATATTATATTCTACAGTAGACACAAATAAACATGGCCATAATTTAGACAAATCTAGGCAGAATCAAAATTTATGTTTAACGATCATCTATGCATTAATATCATTCAGCTGTGAAAATTTGAGTGAAATCAACCAAGCAGGTAAAGACGATTAGAAAACACAAATGTGTGTGACTTTAAGTTCTATTATGGAAAAAAACTGACAAATGGGCGTACATTTGCCAAAAATCGTTGCAAACAAAGAACAATTCTTTCTTTATAGTCATTTCCACATTAAGGTCATTCAACAATGAAGTTTTTATCAAGATAAACCCCCGTCGTTTAAGAAAAATTGCAAACAAACTATTTAGAGCTTTTATATTCAATAGTTCTGCCAAAACTGGTTACAGTAAAAAATACATGTTTTGTGATCATCTTCCCATTAAAAGTTTTAGAGAGATTCATCAGGTTGTAAAAGAGGAATACAAACTAAAAACTGTTTGACAATTCATTATAAAGTGGAAAAGTTGCTGAAATTCTTCTTTCAGATCATTTACACATTAAGGTCATTCAACTGTGTACGTTTGAGCGAGATCCACCCAGTAGTTTAAGAGGAGTTGTAATCACACGTTTCGGCAAGTACGGACGAACAAGAGCAATGATGTATGCCCTCACTCGGTGGGGGCATTAAACAAGTTGCATGTAACAACACTAAGTAATACAATCTCATTTCAATGTAAATCTAACGCGAAATCTTCATGTCATGGAATTCTAAAAAAAAACTGCTACACATTGCTGAATTGAAATAGTTTAACACGTCCACACCAACATTTAACTAAGTGCCATATGAGGTCACATAATATTGCACAATTAGAGCAGCTGTATTGCTATAGAATTGTATTCTTTAGCATGTCCCCAAAGCACAGCCTCGTTTTGGCCAACTTTAGTTAAGCACTATCATTTCAAGGACATGTGTATTCCCTCGTCCATTTATGTATGTAATTAAAAAAAGAACAATAGGTTCATTGTGGCTCTGACGCGCTCTCCTTAGTCTAAGGAACATAAATTGTTTTATATATTGCCAGATTACCTTACATAACTCAAGAAACCTATCAATTATTTTACTAAAATGATCTTATTTTTGGAAGATTTTCGGGCAAGCACACATTGTGGGTGTTTATGATCATATTTTTTGTCATCAGGTGAAAAACCACATGTGACTATATACACATTATAAAGCGTATTTCGGAAACTAAAAACCGGCTTCCAGTGCAGTGACATCTGCCCTACTTGAATCACACTTTTTGGAGAAATACCGTAGAAAGGATTTCATGAACAATCTCCACACAAGTTATGTGGCCGGGCCGAAGATCGGTCCAGAAGTATTCGTATTTGTAGTCCAGCGGTCATGCAACTGAGCTCGCCGGCTCCGTAAAAAAAATAATATACTAGCATAGGACTTCATTATAGTTTTTTTACTTGGTTCGCATAAGTAGTTCCGCTGTTAAAGTCGCAGGCTACGTAAACACCGCAGTTCTATACGCCTACTAACCAATGGCGACAGTTGATGGCAATTAAATAACACCATAAGTCACAATTGCTGGAACTCTCATAACATTAAAATGAAGTTAGATCCATTAATTGTCGCTCCATTAGTTCTCGCTGTAAGTGAATAGTATAGAAAGCGACTGACATCTGCACATTATATTGTTGTCGTACCCAATAATTCAAACATTTGACTGGTTGGCTATGTTTTTGGTGATTCCGATTGCTATAAATATATATAGTATCAGACATTGATACATAGTATCAGCCATTGCTATATACTATGTATTGACAGGGCAATGGGAGAGTTTCCTCAGTTTTGTTCAAGTGTTCATGATCTGTCGTTCCGGAACAGCCAGTGTCAAACTAATAATGGAGTCGTTTGTTCATCTCATGCATGATTGGAGTTTGCTTCATAACTCCATACTAAAGCATATATACGGCATTATCGATACTAGTGTTCCTTGGTTATTGTCTTATTGTTCGTTCTTTGAAGCGCTAAGTCAGCAGCCTGAAACTAGAAACAATTAAACAGCGGTTGAGCATTCACAGCGTTATACTTAACCAAATTCCGAGCGCAACATCATTTATTTATATGTAGAACACGGATCAAGTTTTTAGCTTGATATTTCATTCGTTTTGAATCATTTTAAATAATGTTGTAGTGAAAACAGAGATCAATGCTGCTCTGACACTTTTCGACCAGAGGCGGTTGCGCCTTAGTCGTTTTACAAATTTTAGTATGCGGATTTTATTTTATTAACCTTCGCATATCATTCCGCTCTTAATGACAATCTGATCGAAACAAAAAACGTATATGATTTCCGTTCATTTATTTTAGTTATGATTGACCTGCTCATCTTGATGACATTTCGAATACAGCACGCTTAACTGACGACCTAGCTTGGTGTTGAATTTGGAGCTAGTCGGGTACAGATCAAGGTCATTGTAGCTAAACATAGAAACACAAATTCCGCTCAATACCTTTACTATTGATGGAAGTTTTGCACTGGAAATTTGTGTGTAGTTATTATAGATGCCGAACTTACAAGGGATTGCATTTTGGACCAGTCGGATTTATGCCAAGGTCACTGTGATTTAAATTGAAGAAAGTTTTCTGCTCAATCACTTGACTTTGTATGAAGATATTGCGCTTAAATTCAGCATGCAGTTAACAGACATGCACACCTTAAATTTGGAATTTCCATTCAACCAGATGATTAAATTTACTGTTTCAAACTGACTAAATAACTTGAGTTTTGATGAGGGGATAATGCTGAAATTAAGCTGGCAGGTATATTACTTGGGTATCTTGACTGGGTTGGCACAATTATTCAAATTAAAGGTTAAAAAGTGAAACTTTGAAAATCTTGTTTCGTAAAATTGCCGTGAACCTTGTTTAAATGATATTTGCCATTGACATTTATAAGAAAACATGGGGATTAAATCTACTTGTTAGAATAGGGAATTGGGCCGAATCGACATTTAAAGGGGTTTATTTCAAGATTGTGTGCTGGTTGGTTGGTCGTTACGTTATTTATGTATTTGATCACCAGCAGGTACCGCAAGTGCAACCAATGCGTTTCTGTAGGCTCAACGGCAAACGTAATGAACGTTTGCTGTTCTAGCAAAGTCATCGGGTTCCAATGTGATTTTAAATGTTTATGAAGAGTTGAACGTGTGTGCAAATGCACAATCAGCAAATCGACGCATTCTTTGGTAACATGAACAGGCATTATTAAGGACTTATGTGCTTTCAATAAGAAAAAGGTGTCAACCTGTCATAATTATGATACTAAGCAACTAGGAATGATACTTAGTTTGTGTACGTTGTCGACATTTAATAATATGTATATTATTTTAATGATTTTAACTCTCAAATAATATATATATAAATCGAATTAATTTGTCAATATATAGTTTTAAGTCATATTTCTCTTTTTTAACGCATATAAAGTCGAATACAAATGAAAAAAGGCATGCCCACATGTTTTATTCATATTCTAAAGTACTAGTTTATTAAGTGTTCAGAACTGTTAAAAAAAAGAAAGTGTAACTTTAAAAGTGTGATAACAGTTGTTGTTTTCACTTATTCAACAAGTTTTATGAAATGCTTAAAATGGATGCAATATCAAATAACAGCTATGATTCAGATATTATATAAGGTGTTTGATTTTACTAACATCTAAAACAGTAGAGTTCGTCGACCAAACGGTCTTGTCGTTAACTGTTTTGTTTACTACAAATGAGTTGTTTTTCTACTCTAATAATGAAGTCGTATAACAGGAATATTCCAAATCCAAATTAAGATAATTATGAAGAACAAATTGTATGAACACAAACATACCATACATTTACTATAACAAAACATGAAACAAGTACATGATCAGAATTTCTTTTGATTACTTTCCATAAAAACTAATAATCTTCGAGTATTAAGGAACAACAACATGAATAAACATAACGTATTGAATGAAAAGTCAGTATGTATACATGGATATCAGTGAAGTGATAAAAAAGACGTAAGCCATGTTAGATTACAAAAAAATGCTACGCCCATTTCAAACATAATTTTTAGGGGCTGGAATTAGCCCTTCCAAAAGACAAATAATGTGGTCGTCATGAGTTTAAGCCGACTTGATCCGAGCAGAAACAATGCAAAACAAATAGGTCGAGACAGGCTTAGACAAATTGTTTACAAAAACACGACGTCCATAATATGGAAACGCAGGCAAGAGAAATACATATCAATATGCTCCTTTACATGTAAAACTGTCGATGGAAGAGTGTTTTGAACACGCTTAAGTAACAGTGCGGTAAAGACTTAGACAAAGGGTGCACAGCAAAGAGTAACGACGATCACAATATGTAAACGCAGACAAGATGGATACATTGAACTTCGTTCCTTCAAGTAAAATATTGTCGAAGATGTATGATGGAACAAGATTAATAAAAAATATCCCTAATTTATCATGGAATCTCGAAGTAATTGAATTGGACAGTTGAATGGAAACACGATGTCGGACTCGGTTGAGCACACATACGGATTGCAAATACTCTTGATTTTAGCATAAGACTGCAATTACTATTTTGAAACGATACTTAACGCCATGCATTATGCCCGGTGTTCCCAGATGGCTTCTCATTTCTAGTTTATGCACTGATATCGATGACTGGAAAATGTGATACCGCCCATTGTTGATGAGAAAAGCGATCGGTAACATTACATAAGTTCGTTCCTATCTGTTAATGCAGTAGCTTGGATATGCGTATGTTTGATCTTCAGACAGAATAATTTCCCGTTTTCTTCGCACGTCGCTGCTCGTGAGCATCGACGTTAATTGAAAATTGAAAAGTTAGCTTTACTGCTATGCGTTATTAGCAAATTGTTCAATCTGCTTTGTTTTGACACCAAGCGATATACAATTTGCTTTGTTCTGACACCAAGCCATTTGCATTCCCGGTTGTAAGTCTTTAACTTCTTCAATACCCTCATCAAGCATCGCACCTAAATATCGGCTGTGTTCATCTCCATACCGCTGATTATTACAAAAACGACATTAAACATGCATAATACTTCTTTAATGTAAATACGGGCGTATGTTAAGAGTTCCAACGATTGCTTTGTAATTGGATAAAACGTTAAAATATTTCTGTTTTTTTTTCCGGTAAATTGAGACATACATGTGTTATACTATGTGAAGGGTTTTAAGTCTTTAAAATCACACACCCATGCGGTGGCCCCAACTTTATTTATTTTTTCGCGTGTTGTTATGTTTTAACTTTTGCCCTGTATCGTATAATACCAGATGATGATAATAAGTGTTTTTGGCGAAACCGTCTCGATGGGTTTTGACCTAGATTTATTGTGATAATTGTATGCACGGAAAACCACACTCTCAATACAATCGTACGCAATTTTAAGCGCAAATGAATGCAAACGTTCAACAATGTGCAAGTATAAAAATAAGTATTGGATATTTTAAGTTCATATAGTTGACATGATATTGACACTATGGTATTCTAGAACTGGACACGTTTATGCATACAACTATTGATGGTATATTATTATCAGAATATAATATTCATTAACATGAATAAATAAATGTTTAATTTGCCAAAAACGACTCTGTTTCTTCATTGCTATGCTGCATGTTTCCAGTGTTGGAAAGGCGGTACCTACCGGTATAATCTACACGTCACTTTTGGCTTAGAGAGCCTATATATAGTTTTGTATATGGTTTGCTGTCGAATGATCAAATAAACATGGGTAAGTTGTGCTAAAAGCTAATTATAACATCCTTTTGTATATGATATAATTGCTAATATCATTTTGTTTTCAAAATGCTATTGCTTGTTATAACTTACCAGCCGGTGAATACATTCTTGCTTAGAGTTTAACACCTCCACAAATACAAAGGTTTCTTCTCAAAATGGCGCTCTATTGTGTTAATACAAAAATATTTTATTCGTGTAAAGAAATATTATTATCATAATGTCTTGATGTTATTGCATTGTGTTACTATAAAGAGAGTTGTAAGACCTTGAGCTGACAAAACACCCATCTCCACCCCACATGGGGAATTTCTGGGACCATGTTCTTATGGAAGTACTAATCATAAGTTTTCGTTTGCCGATTATTGTCTCAATTGATGATGATTATTTTAAGATGAAGGTCATATTTCAATGTCAATTATTTATAATAACGCAAAATAGGGCTTATACGAACAATAACTTCTACACGCATTGAATGATTTCAAACAAAGACACTTAAACAAAATGTTAAATGTAAAAATACATCATATATATGGTGTCTTAAAGCTATACTTTAATCATTTATAAAAATATATCAAACCAACTCTGCATACATGTTACCCTATATATGGCATTGTGATTTACATACACAACTGACTGCTACCTTTAATGTCAATGTCATACTTATAAAAGGTCAGTAAACATTATTTTAATATGCAAATTAAGATTGTTTGAGCTGTATGTTGCTTACGTATTCAAGGTCTTCAAACTTTCGTTGGAAAAATGTTTTACCTAAAGGACGTGTTACTCACAAAAACCCAGATAACTGCCTTCAATGTCAGTGTCACACTAAAAGGTTACAATGCTCCCTTTTAAAACTAGGTCATGCTTTGAGATCAGAAGTCAGACACAAACACCTTTAAACAAACATACTTTCTAAATGATTTGCCACAAATACTTACTTATATGGGACTTGGTTTCACACAATAAACAAATAATAATTATTAAACCAGTTGATTCATGCTGTCAATAAACCATTTGTTGAATTCGTGCGTTACACACTAAGCTTTGGAACAAGTCCTTGATCTCATAATATTCGATTTAAATATCAAATACATACCTGAATATTATCGTTCCAGACCAAATGTGCAAAGGTTCATACAATTACTACTTAGAAATGTAGGAGTATATGTGTTTTACTAGTCGGTACAACTTGACTTCAGAAAACAGATCGTATATGAAATAAACTTCTCAAGATAATGTCATTTTATTTAAAACAAATGAAGTAATACATGTTTTACGTTTTCGTCTGTTTGTTCAGACATTTATACTTCGACATAAGGGTTTTATCCTCTGAAATATAGTGAACGTAAACTTTACCACAATTAATACCATAATATACTATGATTCAAACAATTAATATTTTCGCAGACAAACTCAATTTTTACTTTGATTAAGTCAGTTAGAAGATGTAAGGGGTTTGTCATTAATTCCGCATGACAAATTCTGGATAAATAATTAGTAACAATGCGTGTAAGTTTACTTGCGTTGATAATTAAAGTGACGCTGTTGTGTTTGAACATTTGTGAATTCAGTCTCAAGTGTCTTCCGCAACCGGATGTTTATGACTCGTTAACATAATGAGTATAGTCCGTATAACCACGCGTACCTTTGATCATCAATTATAAAAGATGAGAACGTTAATTATATCGTTTGGTCTTACGATTCAGTGATTCGTGTGCGTTGAGTTTCTCGCATTTATATAAACAACTATCATCTAAAGCACTCGTTATGCCCAGCGGATTAAAGAGTTTGTTGATAAAATTGTGACTAAATCAATCAATTGTATATTGGCATATTATGAAACAATATGCATATGAAGTAAATGACAATCTGCGGTAAACAAACCACGACTGTATTCCTTATGTGTGTATATGCATGCATTTATTAAATTAGAAAATTGTATGTATTTTTTAACATGTGTTTACAGATAGGTGTGTATACATACGGGCATATACTTGTTATGAGAAACATACAAGGCACTATGAATGCTGCTGTGTCTAAACGAGTATTCCATAACCTCTTTGAGATAGATCAATAAAGTCACGTACACGTTTGTGTTAAGAACTTTATTTACGATCAATGCTAGCCACTATGAACATAACATTGATTACAGCGCATACACCTATTATTTACCACGAGTCACCTATACATCTCTGTTCGTAAAGCATAGTGCACACTTATGAACATGTTATAATGACTGTAGGCAGTAATTAATATCTGATTGTGATCGGAGCAATTTAATAAGCGTGAATGTACAATAGGAATCGGTAAAGGCACCCTATTGTGTCAAAGGCATTTGGCATTTAAGATCGCCGTGGCGTAGTGGATATGGTGTCCGCCTAGCGATCGGGAGGTCACGGGTTCGATCCCCACTGTGGGAGCGTTCTTTAGATCTCCCACAAAGACACCAAGTACTGGTTCTAGTCCCAGGAAACGGACTCAAGAGCGTTTTAAATAAGCCTAAAGCTTTCGATGCAATAGAGCTAAAATAAATAGGTTTAAACTAAAGGCATTTGCCATCACTCAAAAATGTCGGACCCGTTCTCGGAGTGTTTTTTGCACATACGTACCGTATTATCGATTAAGTATTTCTTGTAAAAATACAGTTCGAACGTTTCCCATATTGAGTTCAATGCGCAACCCATATCCGCGATAGTACATAATTATTCATTTGTCTCTTATCTTTTGAGAAATTGCCTAGTCGCGTGTTTGCAAAAATAAGTTAGAATTAAATGTGACCAGCTTGATTGGATTTTTGTTCGATGTGTTGTTTAAGCTTGCTATGAATATACGACCTCATGTTGAGAAAAAGAATTGTCTCTATATACCCCGTTTGCATCTCGAAATATTGATATGTGTGTGTGTAATAATATTTAATAATACCATGCCCGTTTGAGTCACATAGACTCAATGTGAATTTACGCTACTTAATTCATGTTATGACTTTCGCAATATTTTACATTGCATAATGATCACTCCTAGGTGTATGAATACAATAATATGCATGGTTACTTTTGTATTTAAACACTCTACGTAATGTGTTTGTCGTCCATTGTTTTCAAGTCCCAGGTTTCATAAGGTAGGATAATACACGGTTAGTATGCGTATAATTGTCATCATACCAAGAACTTATGTTGTAAATATATAAAATCCGGTTGTCCACTCATAATTTAGTGATGTTATGTAGACATCATAAATATAGACTTTAAATTTATTTATTACTTTCCTGTATGATTGTTTGATTTGTTGGGGAAAAAAAAACAATTATTTAAATAAATATTGTTTTTTTTTGTGCGAGTATATTATTATTCATTATAAATATACATTAGTATAGTATACATACTTTAAAGTCCGTCGCATTTTTTCGATGAAAGTACACTTATAGTATATTTTCGGGCATGATATTTTAAGTAAAAACCCAATCACATATTAGGTTGTACCACAATTAATACCATAATATACTATGATTCAAACAATTAATATTTTGGATCGCGGACATAAGTAAACTTTAACTTTCACTAAGTCAGTTAGATGATGTCCGGGGTTTGTCATTAATTCCGCCTGACCAATTCTGTATAAATAATTAGTGACGATGCGTCTTTGTTTACTAGCGTTGATAATTTAAATAACGCTGTTGTGTTTGAACATTTTTAATTCAGTCTCAAGTGTCTTCCGCATCGGGATGTTTATGACTCGTAAACATAATGAGTATAGTCCGTATAACCACGCATACCTTTGATCATCAATTATGAAACATGAGAAACGTTATTTATATCGGTCTGTATTGCGATTCAGTGATTCTTGCGCGTTGAGTTTCTCGAATTTATATAAACAACTATCATCTTAAACACTCGTTATACCAAGCGGATTAAAGAGTGTGTTTATGAAGTTGTAACTAAATCAATCAGTTGTTTACTGGCATATTATGAAACAGTATGCATATGAAGTCAATAACAATGCGGTCTACACACCACGACTATATTCCTTATGTGTGGATATTCATGCATTTATTTAATTTGAACATTTTATGTATTTCTTAACAAGTGTTTAGAAATAGGTGTGTATACATACGGGCATATACTTATTATGAGATAAATACAAGGCACCATGAATGCTGCTGTGTCTAAGCGAGTATTGCATAACCTCTTTGAGAAAGATCAATAAAGTCACGTACACATTTGTGTTGACAACTGTATTAACGATCAATGCTAGTCACTATAAACATAACATTGATTACAGCACATACACCTATTATTTACCACGAGTCACCTATACATTTGTTCGTAAAGTATAGTGCGAACACGTTATAATGACTATAGACAGTAATTAATATCTGATTGTGATCGGATCGATTTAATAAGTGTGAATATACCATTACAATCGAAAAAGGCACACTTATACGACTACAACGCCGGATGGTAACGTATGGAACGGTATTTAGGTAAAAATTACATCATTCG
>VMBQ01007090.1:36274-49336 GCA_007657795.1 Dreissena rostriformis | reverse complement strand
TTTTACTTTAAAAAGAAAGGGTTTGTTTTCAACAAGTGTGCATCTTTGTTTCTAATACAGAATCAAATAAAACATAAGTTTTCCTACTTCCTTCCAAGTCAGGATATACGCCGCATATCTTTTTTAAAGATATTTCTTGTTGTTTATGACATTACTCAGACGTGGATAACATCTACGTCTCTGGTAATTCCAATACGACATTATAATTATTAGATTAAGAATTTAAGAAAACAATCACAGTAGTATTTTCATTTTATTTTGTCACAGTAATCCGGGGCTGTCCACAACGTTACAATTTGTAGCATTCAGAATCGAACAAAAGGCCTTGCAATTCATTCTAAGGGAAAATACTCTGAAAAATTTCGCGGGTAATGTGTACGAGTTGCCTCCCAAGAAAGAAAATATAAAGTCGATTGCAATGAATTGGTATGGAAATCCGTTCGTTCATTTCATCGTTTATGAACTCAATTCATTTGTTAGTGCATTCACTCATTTATCTGATCGTTTGTCCGTAACTGGGTTCTTTTGTTAGTCCGCCCTTTGCCGTTTGGCACTCCGTTCGTCCGTAGCCTACTTATGTTCGATCGGCCGTTTGGAAGTCAATTCGTTCGTCCGGTCGTCCGACAGTATTTTCGCCTGTCCGTTCGTCCGCCGGTCTATTCGTTCGTATACTGTATCGGCCCGTTTGTTTGTATTTTTCGGTTTGCTTTACCGACAATTACCATTCTTTCTGTTATACTGTTCGGTCAGTCTGTGTGCCTTCTGTTCTGAAAATATGATTCACATGTATGCACGTGTTGCGGATATTCGCAATAATATTAAAGTGGACCGTTAGCATTCACCATATACGTCTGTCGGTCTATCTGGATGCCAGTTCGTCTCTCCATAGACACAATTGACTGTTGTGCATTGTTTTAAAATCTGCTTTTAAATGCGCCACGCCACGACTCTGTTTCTTGTTCGACAATGCCCCAGAGAGGGATCTTGCACAATATATGATGAAGACATATTTATTTCGTTCGTAATAACAGAAGTGTGTAACACTCTCCTTTTGTTAAATTGTTCAAACCGAAAGTAAAAGTCAATGTCACATTTAATGTTGGAAAATATTGAAAATAGTTCGTCACAGAACCCATCATGCTTGGCGGAAATGACACCGGTTAGTATGACCAGTGTGTACACAATCCTAAATCAATAATAAACGTGACGTCACATGCTGACCGAATCCGTTTGCAAATGGATATGTAAAACAAAACCCCAAATCTATTTAGGTGACAGCTTATGTGAAGTTTACATACTGTTTTCTGACCCCATTTACACATAACAAATCTTAATATATATACATTTTTAAGTTGTAAAAAGGAGTATAGTGTAAAAGGAAATTTGTTTGGTAGCACAGACCTGTCGGTGTTTTACATATCCTCAAGATGTGAAGTAATCGATTTAGAAACAAACATGGCGATTTGTAATGTAAACTGGCTAGGTAAGTCGGGTTACTTTCTGCGCAATTTTACGCGTTTAATTGATCATGCAGTCACACACATATCATGCTAGATAATAGATGAAACAAAAAGCTATCATCGGACATAATGCAACTTTCACATAAAGCGCGCATGTCTGGTTGGGTTGCATTTTATTTATGCCAATGGTTTTACGCAAACAGGTTGCCACCACCATGTTGCACTTCCAAACTACATTGTATATTTTTAAATGGCCCAGTTATTTTGACAGTTGGATATAAATCATTAATATACATTTTGTAATGTAATCAAAGTCAGATATTTTATATAAACAGTTTACATTGTGTGCCACTTTAATGACAATTTACACTGAAGATCATGAGTTAAGATTTTCTGAAAGACCATTGTCATATGTCACTTGGTTGTTTGACAAATGAAAAAAAACACCCTATCCCAAGGGATGCAACTAACACTTGAAATGCCTGCATTGCTTGTTTGCTAACCTCTAATCCAGTTCCTCATTGGAAAATATAGGTCGGATTGTGTTTTGTTATACTTGTGTAGCTTAATTTGTATGCCCCCGGCATCTTCTTACATTTGCGATTATCCGTTTGTCTGATAGGTCGGATTGTGTATTGTTATACTTGTGTAGCTTAATTTGTATGCCCCCGGCATCTTCTTACATTTGCGATTATCCGTTTGTCCCTCAGTCTGTACCTGTTAAACCCAATATAAAATGACGTTTTGTTTATGTCACAGTACTGAACTTATTGGTGAATACATAATCGATTGGTAAGCAACCTGGTTAGTTCATTTGGTAGAGCACTTGCCTTGATAGCTGGTAGACATGGCAAAAGAACGCCAACATTTACAGGCCAAACTGCCCTATGAAGAGGAAAACATTACTGGCCCACTAAATATTTCACTGGCCTCAATTTTGCATGTGCTTAATATTATTAATAATATTATATTAAAAGAAAACCCGAGGTATTGTCATAGCCAGCTCGTCCGCCGCCCGCGGCGTCTGAAAATTTAAAATTGGCCCTAACTTTTGCACTATTGAAGATAGCAACTTGATATTTGGCATGCATGTGTATCTGATGGAGCTGCACATTTTGAGTGAAAAAAGGTCAAGGTCATCCTTCAAGGTCAAAGGTCAATTTTGTTTATTTTTATTTTTTTCATGTGTATCTCATGGACCTGCACATTTTGAGTGGTGAAAAGGTCAAGGTCCAGGGCTCAACACTAAGGCACGTCCGAACGACATTCACTGCCAGTACCTAGGTCCGGGCTAGCCAATGTCCCAGGAACATGCCCGACCGGTCGTGTGTATCCTGAGTGGGATTATGTGTTCAGACATGTCCGACAAAAACATTCAAGGGCCGATCGAAATTGGAAGCTCGTCTGCCTCAAATGTCCAATAAAATATTTTGAGGTTTTCACATCGAATTCAAATTATTTATCGAATTGTGGGACTAGCACTTTTCCGAATGTGAAATACGATCGTAATCGCCCATTATTTATCCCGCTTTTGATTGGCCCAACACAATCACGGGGAAAATCGGGGTTATCCGCCCATGTTCGATGCAGAAATTTCTTTTGTAAGTAAACAAATATCGGTGTTTTCCTTCATCTTCGCGGCGAGTCAAAAGGTGTATGCGTCAATCCGGGTTCGGTACTATTGACCTTCACTCGACCAAGTTAAATTCACGAGTCGGCCGTGGACACTAATTTTGTTCACGCATTTAAATTTTCTGTATTATCCGACATTCATAACTAAATCCAGTTTGGTCCAGATTTTGTGCCTTCTTTGTACATCACATTCACGCTTGTGAAGTGCGACAAACAACAACCCCACTTGCCTAACATGAAACTACCTGCATGAAAGACATGATGCCAGCTGTCAATCCACTGGGGGCTGACGACTTCAAAGCGTAGTCCGTTTCTCTACGACGTCGGGTATATGTTTTACTACGAAACATCGTGCCAATACACTACTTAATCAGGCGAGTTTCATCTTTTCTGGTATTAATGAATTAGAGAACGGAACATCCAGTTATGGTAGGTACTTATTTTCAATAACAAACCAATTACAAATGCGCGAAGTTGCAACCGTTACATTAATTTTGAGCTAAAATCGAAATATATTGATTTGAAGTAATGCATAAGGTGGTTATTCTGTTAAAATAGCCAATCACAGTAACTTAACTTAAATGAAACTACATGTTACTTTGATATACTGTACATTTAACATTTTAAAGTACAAAACAGGTTACGAACATATATTTTAATCATTCAAATGCTTTGTTTGGAAGGAAATTACAAGTCGCTTTATGTATAGGTTTTGCACAGAGTATGTATTGGTTGTGCAACGAACTACAAATATAATGTATAGGTTACTCAACGAAGTNTTGCATACTATTTCACTTTAGTTAATTGCATACTATTTCACTTTAGTTAATTGCATACTATTTCACTTTAGTTAATTGCATACTATTTCACTTTAGTTAATTGCATACTATTTCACTTTAGTTAATTGCATACTATTTCACTTTAGTTAATTGCATACTATTTCACTTTAGTTAATTGCATACTATTTCACTTTAGTTAATTGCATACTATTTCACTTTAGTTAATTGCATACTATTTCACTTTAGTTAATTGCATACTATTTCACTTTAGTTAATTGCATACTATTTCACTTTAGTTAATTGCATACTATTTCACTTTAGTTAATTGCATACTATTTCACTTTAGTTAATTGCATACTATTTCACTTTAGTTAATTGCATACTATTTCACTTTAGTTAATTGCATACTATTTCACTTTAGTTAATTGCATACTATTTCACTTTAGTTAATTGCATACTATTTCACTTTAGTTAATTGCATACTATTTCACTTTAGTTAATTGCATACTATTTCACTTTAGTTAATTGCATACTATTTCACTTTAGTTAATTGCATACTATTTCACTTTAGTTAATTGCATACTATTTCACTTTAGTTAATTGCATACTATTTCACTTTAGTTAATTGCATACTATTTCACTTTAGTTAATTGCATACTATTTCACTTTAGTTAATTGCATACTATTTCACTTTAGTTAATTGCATACTATTTCACTTTAGTTAATTGCATACTATTTCACTTTAGTTAATTGCATACTATTTCACTTTAGTTAATTGCATACTATTTCACTTTAGTTAATTGCATACTATTTCACTTTAGTTAATTGCATACTATTTCACTTTAGTTAATTGCATACTATTTCACTTTAGTTAATTGCATACTATTTCACTTTAGTTAATTGCATACTATTTCACTTTAGTTAATTGCATACTATTTCACTTTAGTTAATTGCATACTATTTCACTTTAGTTAATTGCATACTATTTCACTTTAGTTAATTGCATACTATTTCACTTTAGTTAATTGCATACTATTTCACTTTAGTTAATTGCATACTATTTCACTTTAGTTAATTGCATACTATTTCACTTTAGTTAATTGCATACTATTTCACTTTAGTTAATTGCATACTATTTCACTTTAGTTAATTGCATACTATTTCACTTTAGTTAATTGCATACTATTTCACTTTAGTTAATTGCATACTATTTCACTTTAGTTAATTGCATACTATTTCACTTTAGTTAATTGCATACTATTTCACTTTAGTTAATTGCATACTATTTCACTTTAGTTAATTGCATACTATTTCACTTTAGTTAATTGCATACTATTTCACTTTAGTTAATTGCATACTATTTCACTTTAGTTAATTGCATACTATTTCACTTTAGTTAATTGCATACTATTTCACTTTAGTTAATTGCATACTATTTCACTTTAGTTAATTGCATACTATTTCACTTTAGTTAATTGCATACTATTTCACTTTAGTTAATTGCATACTATTTCACTTTAGTTAATTGCATACTATTTCACTTTAGTTAATTGCATACTATTTCACTTTAGTTAATTGCATACTATTTCACTTTAGTTAATTGCATACTATTTCACTTTAGTTAATTGCATACTATTTCACTTTAGTTAATTGCATACTATTTCACTTTAGTTAATTGCATACTATTTCACTTTAGTTAATTGCATACTATTTCACTTTAGTTAATTGCATACTATTTCACTTTAGTTAATTGCATACTATTTCACTTTAGTTAATTGCATACTATTTCACTTTAGTTAATTGCATACTATTTCACTTTAGTTAATTGCATACTATTTCACTTTAGTTAATTGCATACTATTTCACTTTAGTTAATTGCATACTATTTCACTTTAGTTAATTGCATACTATTTCACTTTAGTTAATTGCATACTATTTCACTTTAGTTAATTGCATACTATTTCACTTTAGTTAATTGCATACTATTTCACTTTAGTTAATTGCATACTATTTCACTTTAGTTAATTGCATACTATTTCACTTTAGTTAATTGCATACTATTTCACTTTAGTTAATTGCATACTATTTCACTTTAGTTAATTGCATACTATTTCACTTTAGTTAATTGCATACTATTTCACTTTAGTTAATTGCATACTATTTCACTTTAGTTAATTGCATACTATTTCACTTTAGTTAATTGCATACTATTTCACTTTAGTTAATTGCATACTATTTCACTTTAGTTAATTGCATACTATTTCACTTTAGTTAATTGCATACTATTTCACTTTAGTTAATTGCATACTATTTCACTTTAGTTAATTGCATACTATTTCACTTTAGTTAATTGCATACTATTTCACTTTAGTTAATTGCATACTATTTCACTTTAGTTAATTGCATACTATTTCACTTTAGTTAATTGCATACTATTTCACTTTAGTTAATTGCATACTATTTCACTTTAGTTAATTGCATACTATTTCACTTTAGTTAATTGCATACTATTTCACTTTAGTTAATTGCATACTATTTCACTTTAGTTAATTGCATACTATTTCACTTTAGTTAATTGCATACTATTTCACTTTAGTTAATTGCATACTATTTCACTTTAGTTAATTGCATACTATTTCACTTTAGTTAATTGCATACTATTTCACTTTAGTTAATTGCATACTATTTCACTTTAGTTAATTGCATACTATTTCACTTTAGTTAATTGCATACTATTTCACTTTAGTTAATTGCATACTATTTCACTTTAGTTAATTGCATACTATTTCACTTTAGTTAATTGCATACTATTTCACTTTAGTTAATTGCATACTATTTCACTTTAGTTAATTGCATACTATTTCACTTTAGTTAATTGCATACTATTTCACTTTAGTTAATTGCATACTATTTCACTTTAGTTAATTGCATACTATTTCACTTTAGTTAATTGCATACTATTTCACTTTAGTTAATTGCATACTATTTCACTTTAGTTAATTGCATACTATTTCACTTTAGTTAATTGCATACTATTTCACTTTAGTTAATTGCATACTATTTCACTTTAGTTAATTGCATACTATTTCACTTTAGTTAATTGCATACTATTTCACTTTAGTTAATTGCATACTATTTCACTTTAGTTAATTGCATACTATTTCACTTTAGTTAATTGCATACTATTTCACTTTAGTTAATTGCATACTATTTCACTTTAGTTAATTGCATACTATTTCACTTTAGTTAATTGCATACTATTTCACTTTAGTTAATTGCATACTATTTCACTTTAGTTAATTGCATACTATTTCACTTTAGTTAATTGCATACTATTTCACTTTAGTTAATTGCATACTATTTCACTTTAGTTAATTGCATACTATTTCACTTTAGTTAATTGCATACTATTTCACTTTAGTTAATTGCATACTATTTCACTTTAGTTAATTGCATACTATTTCACTTTAGTTAATTGCATACTATTTCACTTTAGTTAATTGCATACTATTTCACTTTAGTTAATTGCATACTATTTCACTTTAGTTAATTGCATACTATTTCACTTTAGTTAATTGCATACTATTTCACTTTAGTTAATTGCATACTATTTCACTTTAGTTAATTGCATACTATTTCACTTTAGTTAATTGCATACTATTTCACTTTAGTTAATTGCATACTATTTCACTTTAGTTAATTGCATACTATTTCACTTTAGTTAATTGCATACTATTTCACTTTAGTTAATTGCATACTATTTCACTTTAGTTAATTGCATACTATTTCACTTTAGTTAATTGCATACTATTTCACTTTAGTTAATTGCATACTATTTCACTTTAGTTAATTGCATACTATTTCACTTTAGTTAATTGCATACTATTTCACTTTAGTTAATTGCATACTATTTCACTTTAGTTAATTGCATACTATTTCACTTTAGTTAATTGCATACTATTTCACTTTAGTTAATTGCATACTATTTCACTTTAGTTAATTGCATACTATTTCACTTTAGTTAATTGCATACTATTTCACTTTAGTTAATTGCATACTATTTCACTTTAGTTAATTGCATACTATTTCACTTTAGTTAATTGCATACTATTTCACTTTAGTTAATTGCATACTATTTCACTTTAGTTAATTCAAATCAACTTTTGCAGAGTATTGAACAAATATTCAGAAACAAAATAACTCCAGACTAAAGTATTTTGACCCCTGAACGATTCATTTGACCCCTGAATATGTCAAGCAGGTGGTCATTTGACTCTGGGTTTTCAAAACCTACTGAAATCCCTGATAAAACTGAACATAGGAAAAAATTCTCTGAAATTATTCCCACCCTTGGGTCACACTGAATTAAGTGATTCCCTCCCTTGGGTCACACTAAATTGGGGGATTCCCTCCCTTGGTTCACCTTACTTACCACAGCTCACTTATTTCAATGTGGTATTGACCAGCAAGCACAGTGTGGTGAGATCTGTGGTCAAAATAAACTGGTGGTGTAACTGACCAGGACTTCAGGAGGTCACACAGTGTTCAATGACCACTGGTTATCTTGGGTCAGTCACCTGAGCTTGGCCCAGTATTGGACTGGATTTGGTATATATGCTGTACTTTAGCTATGGAGAATATTGGGAATATTATTATGAGCCTTTCTCTAGGAAAATGGGGCTTAATGCATGTGTACAAAGTGTTGTCCCAGATTAGCCGCACAGGCTAATCGGGGACGACACCTCTGCCCTTATAGTGTTGTTCGTTTAAAGTAAGTCTGCTTAGCAAAAATCCAGTTTTGGTGTAAAGTGTCGTCCCTGTATTAGCCTGTGCAGACTTTGTAGGCTAATCTGGGACGACACTTAATGCACATGCATTAAGCCCCATTTTCCCAGTGTATGGCTCATATCTCGGGTCATTCACCGCAGCCTGACACGAGTATTGGACTGGATTTCTTATTTTCAACATGTGGTATTGCTTTAGGACATTGACAGAGTTTTGGTTTGAATTATCCAGTGTTAATTTAGCAATAAAGCTTAGTGGACAAAAGAAAATGATATACCTTGTGTAATACATTTTTTGTTAACAAATAATGTTTGTTAACAGTAGTGTAGCTCAAACCAACATTTCAAATTTGTAATTCAGAAAGTGCCTTAGTGGTAGAGTTAAACTTACAGATTTCCAGGTTTTTATTCTGAAATTTTACAAATATATTATAGCTAGCATGCAAACGCATACTTTGGTTAATAATTTTCCGATGTAAGTGGAGTTTTCAGACAAAATCCTGATGTTGGATCATCTTTGTCGTTCGGACACATTTCTTAGTTTTTTCTCATAATTTCTATTCCTCTTATTAAAATGAAGCTTAACAGTTCCAATTTGTAAATCTAGCAATTTAAAGCATTTACTGAAAATGTTCAATCAATGATGCAGATAAAGAACAAGTTCCTTTAATAATTCTACAAACTCACAGGCTGTTCAGGTTTCATGCTGTTTGCTGCTCATCAGTATCTTAGAGTTAGAAATGAACCCTTTTAAACTTGGATCTATTGAGAAAAGAATTTAATTTGATTTTAAAATGGACTTCAAACGCCTCAAATTTCATATCTGAGTGGTAAAGGGTAATGGCAAAGTCTCTTTAAAATTTAAAATTATTCACTGCAAACTGTTATTACATGTACCTGTTACTACTGACTGACCAGTAGAATTGGGCATTGACACAGGGAAGGACAATGGTTTTATTTGTGGCCAGCACAGCATGTTAGCTTTATGGCCTGAGATTTGTAAATTGAATTTTCAGGTGTGATTACATTTTCAGGTTTGATTACATTTGAACACCCCTGATTGAAAATTTTGTGTAGTACAAATTTCAATATGAGGAGAAACACATTCGGAAAGATATAAAAAAAAGTGGAAACATTTGTACTGAAAACCTGGTACAGTTGCCAGACATGTTGAAAATGAAAGCTAATGATTGTACATTTCCTCTTTGATGCTTTCTCATGCTAAGAGAAAACACATGAGCCTCTCACTGAGAAAACAGGATAAAAGTGTCATTTCAGATTAGCCTGTGCCGTCTGCACAGGCTAATAAGTTACAACACTTTCCACTTTTATGGTATTTTTTGTCCCTTCATAGCCAAAATCCTGTCTAGGAGGAAAGTGTCATCCCTGATTAGCCTGTGCAGACTGCATAGTCTTATCTGGGACAACACTTTACGGACATGCATAAAACCCAGTTACCACAGAGCGAGTCTCAAATAGGCTTACTGTGATTCTGTTACAGATAATGGGACGTTACTTTTCGCATATGTGTTAAGCCCAGTTTTCCCAGACCAATTCGATTCACTGTGATTTTGTTGGTTACAGAACATGACGCCTCATGAGGGTAGCTAGGTGCGATGACCGACCCGTTCATTCCTGGCCCCGAGCGAAAACAATCTCTCATGTAAGTGTTAATCTGTTTTTATTATCCCCCGCCAAAGGTGGAGGGATATAGAATTGGCGTTGTCTGTCCATCATTCTGTCCGTCCGTCTGACACAAAATTTTGAAATTGGTTGGGGATATCAATTCAACAAATTTGCTTGTTTGTTTTGTGTTTGTCTTCTAAATTTATCAGGTGCTTGTTTGTTTTGTGTTTGTCTTCTAAATCTATCGCGTAAGTGTGTATCTCCTAGATTTATAATATGAAAGACGATAGGAAAGATTTATCATCTTATAATCTTAATAATGCTTGCAAATGATAATATTTTCTATCAGCCAGTAGATATAGGCTGATCAGAGATGACAATTCTGCTTTTATGGAATTTTTTGTTGAAAGAAAGTCTCTTCTAAATTTAAAATCCAGTCTTGCAAGAAAGTGTTGCCAGAAGCTTATTTACACACATGCATTAAGCCCAACTTTCCTAGAGTGCGGCACAGATCTTCATGAATAACACTATGATAAAAGAGCAACTGCTATACATAAAATCTTACGGAGCATTGACATGATAATAACTACAAGTAAATGGATTGCGTTCCATGTTACACATGAAAAAGTTGTCGACCTTACATGATATTGTATGGCTTACCGTCATTGTTAAATTGTTGATCATGGAATAATTGCTGTTAATTGTCAAAAGTATGTATGAAAATGGGATGTTTAATGGGCATTCATCATTTATAAAGGTTTATGGACTGTCAGTTCTTGTTCAGGCTTGTGGGTTTTATGTGCATCCATCATAATCATCACATCAGAAATGCGATTGTCAAAACATTGTCGATGTATGACAAATCGGCTATTCAACGAGTTTTAACATTGCGCAGTGCTGTTTTTAATATTTTGCTCAAATGTTCTGTAAGTAATTGAACATTAGAAAATGTTAATTAAGCTTATTTGGGTCTTACCATGTAGAATATAAAGGGAATATTTGTTAGATGTCTCATAGACAGATTGATTTGGAAGTTCAAGTGTGTTACCCATGATTAGATTTTAGTATTTGTGTGTTCCATTAGATATTAGTATACCCAGTTTGATCACTAAGGTTCAATTATTCCAAGTATTAAAGGTTTCTCAGTTAATTTATTAAATGACATTTTCTAAAACAATTACGAAAATCTGTGAACAAGTCCCTTTTAAATAGGATTTATAACGAGTCACATAAAAAATCCAGGTTAACAAAGTTTCTGTTTCTTTCTGACTTTAAAGTTTAAACTAAAGTAATTTAATATTAATATATCAATTTAATATTAATATATCAATAGAAGCTAAATTAGCTTCTGAATTTTTGCATTAGTTCCACTTTTAAAGCTGTGGATAATGAGCAACTTTTAGACATCATTAAATATTACTATATTGATGGATACAAATAAACCTTGTGGCACAGTGCAAGATTGTGTAGAGTGTAACCTGAGATATGAAATATGAAATACCGAAAGCCCAGTGTGTGTATGTACCAGGCCAGCTGTGTTATGATGTGAACACAGATAATAGACAACTGTGGCCTTCAAAGCTGGCTGTTTGTAATGAACATGCTTTTTCCTCGTGGAAATAGATTTATCTCCCTTTGAAGCCGACTGTATATACCTCTCCTTATTCTGTCCTGTGTTGATTTGCCCAGCCTAGAGAATGTGGAGCAGTAACAAGTGGATGGCCTTCCAATAACACTGTGGGCAAATTTGATATTGGAAACTTTCAAAGTTTTCACATTTTTCTGCCATTGTTTACTTAATGTGGCATTGTTTAGGCGGCCTGTGAATGACTCGTCATAATGCTAGAGTTAATAATAATTATTGTTCATCAGTGAAATTCTTGACTGTAAATCCCTGTGGACAAATGTTATGATTTGTCATTTAAGAAAACAGTCTTCAATTAAATTACAATTCAATCCCATTTATTTGTATTTAGTGCATGTGCACTTAGGAATGGCCAATAATGGACAATAATGCAATTGAGATTGTTTGTAGCTTTGAGAAAATGTTTATTTTATAACAATTATCCTTTATTTGGAATGTATAGTTTAATTATTGTCCCCTACCGGTTACACCGGAGGGGACTTATGGTTTTCGCTCTGTCTGTCTGTCTGTCAGTCAGTCTGTCACACTTTTCTGGATCCTGCGATAACTTTAAAAGTTCTTCATATTTTTTTATGAAACTTGAAACATAGATAGATGGCAATATGGACATTATGCACGTCATTTCATTTCGTTCCTACGTCAAAAATTCTGGTTGCTATTGCAACATTTAAAAAAAAAAAAATCTGACAATGGTGGAGCCAGTAGGGGACATAATTGCTTGGCAAAGCCTTTTTTTAAAAGTTTCAAATCTGGTTCAATAATATTGCATTGTTTATCGATTTGTTAATCTTAAAAAAAAAATTGGGATTAAATTGTTTCTGCTTTACTTAAAAAAATTAAAAAAGAATATGTTTTTTTTTAATATTATATGAGCCTCACTCTGGGAAAACCGGGCTCAATGCATGCATGTAAAATTTCGTCCCAGAATAGCCTGTGCAGTCCGCAATTTTCCTTTATCAGGCCTTTTTCTGCCTATCTCACGGGTCCGATAGTCGGACCCATTCCCCATGCCAAATATGCATATTTTTTCCCCAATTCTTAAAAAAAAAATCCCCCTAAAAAAAAAAAAATTTTTTTTTTTTTAAAAAGAAGTTTCTTATGACTTATGATTATAAGACTCTATATCTCAATTTTAT